>JAOTQJ010009657.1:0-18045 GCA_025642045.1 Solanum sejunctum
ATTAACAACCATATCGGGTCTTAAATCCTAACTTTTTGTTCCAAATTTTATAAAAATTTTGGCAGCATCTCCCCTTAGAATACGTCGCCCCTAGAATTCAACTCAGATCAAATAATCAATCAACAACAACAACAATAACCTACAACATCAATAATCCCTCTCCAATTCCATTACAACTTCAAAAACACTACAAAATACTATTATTGAATAACTTGGTAAAACAGGGCAGCATATATATAGGTACACAGCTACCATATTCAAGCTTGTATACTCAAGAATTATAATGCATCACTCCAACGCCCAACGCAAACCCCCAACATTAAAACATAACATTACACTTCCAATGGGACTCCAATTCAAGCTAACCCTTATGTATACCTTCACATAGTTTCCCAACACTTCTTTCACCCGACAAAGACTATTTTCATGACAAATAAACACAAACACATGACTATAAATCAATATATATTCATATGCAATCCTGTCCCCATTCAACCCCAAATTCCAAATTCGCAATTCAACCTAACAACCAACACTCTTTTCATGTTTTATCTTCAATTTAACACACCCCTAACATACCCACAAGCTTTAATTTACATAATTGAAGCTAGAAATTAACATACCTTGCCAGCCCCTTACTAGACCCAAGTCTTCATATCCATCAAATCAAGCACTTTCTTGACCAACTAACGCCACTACGCCACTTAGGAAACCTAATATACCAAGCTTGAAGCGTCAAAAAATTGAAAGATCAAAAAAAAATAAAAAAAAATTCTTGCTACTGTAGCAACCCAAGAGGGTTGCTGAAGACCGAATGGGTTCGATAATCAATACCCCCTTCTTTAGCAAGTCTGTAAGAGGTAAATTTCTCCTTGGTTTCTCTTTTTTTTCTAAGTGTTGAGACTTCTATATCTTGCACACAAGATATATACATATATATAGGCCACAAATCCCCCCTTGAACCAATCAAATAGTGCCACCACACATGACCCCACTAATAATTTTAAATCTTAAAGACTACACTTCAGAAGAAATTTATATTTGGTCCCAAACTTTACCAAATTGAACCAATTAAGGACTTACGGTTCTAACATCCTCCCCCCCTTAAGAACATTCATCCTCAAATGTCATACTAACCATGTAAGTTTCGTCTATAACACCACATCTGACAATGAACAGCTTAGTTATCATATGTCATGCTTGACAAGGGAAAAAATGAATTACCTGATGATACGGGAAATAAATGAGGGTATTTCTTCTTTATTTGATCCTCTGCTTCCCAAGTCAGCTCCTCTCTGTTATAGTTGCGCCATAGCACTTTAACTGAGGCTACTCCTTATTTCAAAGTTTCCTGACTTGATGGTATAATATAGCTATGGTTTATTCATCGAATGTCAGTTCCTCTGTAACCTGTATATCATCTATAGGAAAAATTCTGGAAGGATCACCAATGCATTTATGAAGCATGAAAACATGAAATACTAGGTGAATTCCCCTCAAATCCACTGGCAACTCTAACTTATAGGCAACCTTGCCTGTTCTGCAAACAATCTGATATGGACCAATGTACCTTGAGTTGAGCTTCTTTTTCTTACCGAATCTCATAACGCCCTTCGTGGGTGATACTTTCAGGAATACCTAATCTCCAACTTGGAACTGTAAATGGCAACGATAATTATCTGCATAAGACTTCTGATGGCTCTGAGATGCTAATAACTGCTCTCGAATTAGTTTTACTTTGTCTACCACTTGCTCGATTACATCTGGTCCAATCAACTCTACCTCACCAACTTCAAACCAGTCGATCGGTGATCGACACTTCCTACCACATAATGCCTCATACAGTGCCATTTGAGTGCTGAAATGATAACTGCTATTATATACAAATTCAATCAATGATAAGTACTCATCCCAGCTACCTTGGAAATCTATCACCCAGGCCCGTAACATATCTCCTAATGTTTGGATAGTACGCTCGGCTTAACCATCGGACTGGGGATGGAATGTTGTGCTAAGACTTACCTGTGTCCCCAAACCCGCCTGAAATGATCGCCAGAAATTTGCCATAAACTGGGTGCCTCTATCGAAGATAATGGATACAGGAATACCGTGAAGGCATACAATCTTCTTAATATACAATCTGGCGTAGTCCTTAGCCGAGTAGGTAGTCCAAACTGGAAGAAAATAAGCTGATTTAATCAACCTATCAACAATAACCCAGATAGAGTCATACCTACGAGGAGTGCGAGGCAAGCCTGTAATAAAGTCTATATTGATAATCTCCCACTTCCACGTCGGTATCTCCATTCCCTGCAACAACCCTCTAGGCTTCTAATGTTCTATCTTCACCTGCTGACAGTTCAGGCATTGGGCAACAAACTTTGTTATCTCACGCTTCATGCCATCCCACTAATATAAGCACTTGAGGTCATGGTAAATCTTTGTCGAACCAGGGTGATTAGAATAACAGGCATGGTGTACTTCGCCCATAACCTGTTGCCGCAAACTTGCAACATCAGGTACAGATAACCTACCTCTGAACAATAAGGTCCCATCAGGAGAAATCTCAAATAGGGTCTACTCTTTCTCCAGTGCTATGTCCCTGTATCGAGCTAGGATAAGATCCTCATATTGCCTCTGCTTAATTTCTGCTATAATAAAAGATCCAGCTATGCCTCAGACAAAAACTCCTGCATTACCCGAATCTGCCAATCGAACTCCCAGATTGGCTAACTGCTGAATATCCCAAAATATCTCCTTCTTCTCCAGGGGTATGTCAGCTAAACAGCACATGGACTTGCGACTGAGCGCATCTGCTACGACATTGGCTTTCCCTGAATGGTAGAGAATATCAATATCATAGTCCTTCAGCAATTTTAACCACCACCGCTGCCGCAAGTTCAGCTCTTTCTGCTTAAATATGTACAGGATACTTTTGTGATCTGTAAAAATATCAACATGAACATCGTACAAATAATGCCTCCAAATTTTTAAAGCATGGATCACCACAGCTAACTCCAAATCATGGGTAGGGTAATTCTGCTCATGCTTCTTGAGTTGCCGGGTTACTTTGTCGTGCTGCATTAATACACAAGCCAAACCCACACAGGAAGCATCACAATAAACCACGTATCCGTCTGGACCTTAGGCAAGGTCAGAACTGGAGCTGTAGTCAATTTTTCCTTCAATATCTGAAAGTTGCGTTCCCAGTCATCGGACCACTGGAACTTTGCCCCCCTATGCGTAAGCTTTGTCAAAGGCGATGCAGTTGAAGCAAATTTCTATAAAAATCTCCTGTAATAACCAGCTAGCCTCAGAAAGCTACGTACCTCCATCGGCGTTATGGGCCTAGGCCAACTCCTTACAGCCTCAATTTTCTGGGAATCTACCCGGATGCATTCAGCTCCTATAACATGGCCCAAGAATGCCACCGAAGATAGACAAAACTCGCATTTTGAGAATTTTGCATATAACTTTTGGCGAGGAAGAATGCCAAGGACGATTCTAAGGTGATCTGCATGATCCTTCTCAGATCGAGAATATATTAGGACGTCGTCAATGAACACAATCATGAACACATCCAAAAATGGTTTAAACACTCGATTCATAAGGTCCATAAATACCGCTCGAGCATTTGTTAGCCCGAAGGACATAACTCTGAATTCATAATTCCCGCAGCGAGTTCTGAATACTATTTTAGGAATATCTTCTTCCTGCACCCGTACCTGGTGATACCCTGATCGCAGGTCTACCTTTGAGAAATACCTGGCTCCCTGCAACTGGTCAAACAGATCATCAATCCTGGTGAGGGGGTATTTATTCTTAACAATTACCTTGTTTAGCTGTCGGTAGTCAATACACATCCGCAGCGACCTATCCTTCTTCCTCATGAATAGTACCGAAGCCCCCCGGGAAAGATGCTAGGCCGAACAAAGCCTTTCTCTAATAAATCTTTGAGTTGATCCTTCAATTCCTTTAACTCGGCTAGTGCCATTATGTACGGAGGGATCGAGATAAGCTGAGTGTCAGGCAATAGATCTATAGCAAACTCCACTTCTCGCTCTGGAGGAAGACCCGGAAATTCATCCAGAAATACGTCCAGAAATTCACTAACTACGGGAATGGACTGGAGAACCGGAGGCTCGGCATTCACATTATGTACCTGAACTAGGTGATAAAGACATCATTTTCTGATCATCCTACTGGCCTTGAGGTATGAAATAAATTTATCGCTTGGCGTTGCAATATTACCCGACATTCCAGAACTGGTTCTCCTGGAAACTAAAATTGAACTAACTTTTTTTTGAAAATCAACCTTAGCGTAGCAAGAAACTAGCCAATCCATGCCCATAATTACATCAAAATCCGTCATATCTAGCTCTATCAAATCAGCCAGAGTACAGCGGTCAAGAACAGATACCGGTCAGTTCCTATAAACTCTATTGACTATAATAGATTCACCTATCGGTATCCCAACCTTACAAGGCTCTATTAGTTCAGACTCTATATCAATTGAGCATGCAACCAACGGGAAAATGTATGACAAAGTGGAACCAGGGTTAATCAACGCATACATAGCCCGAGAACAAACAAATAATGTACCTATAATAACATTAGGTGATGCCTCCTGGTCCTATCGGCTAGCTAGGGCATAAATGCGGTTAGTAGGACCACTAGAACCTGGAACTCCACCACGACCTCTGCTGCGACCTGCTTTCACTGGGGTACCTCACCCCATAGGGCTCACAGCCACTAAAGCAGAAGAAGCTCCGACTGCTCCAGAAGTCTGTATGGACCCTTCTGCACCAACTCTATTAGGACAATCCCGCATCAGGTGGCCTTGACAGCCACAAATAAAACAGGCACCTGTAGAGCAGAAACAGTCCCCCAGGTGCCATTTCCCACAATGAAGACACAGAGGTATAGTAAATCTCTGTTGGCTATTGGAACCCAGTCCTGCCCCTGACTGACTAGTAATAGCTGGTCTCCTACCGGGGGTTTACGAAGATGTGTTTTGCACTGGTCGAGGAGGAGGCCCACTCTACTCTAGCCGAGACTGCCTGCCCCAGAAATATGCTACTGAAATGGATGACCTAGCCCTCTTTGGTGACCCCCTATCGTCTGTCCTGTCCGCCTGGCGTCCTCGACGACGATCCTCCATCCCCTAGGCATGGGGCTGAATGCAGGCAATATCCATCCCAAGTTGGGCAGCCAATACCAGACAACTATCACATAATATGAATCCAGCCCCACAATATAGTGATGCATACGATCTGTCATGCTAGAAATGTGTACAGGTGCATATCGGTCCAAAGAGTCAAATTCCAGACTATATTCCCGAACCGATTGGCCTCGCTGCCTCAACATCAAAAACCTGTCATCCCTAGCGTGCATAATTTCTAGAGGTAAAAAGTGAGCCAAGAAAGCCTCAGTGAACTCGCCCTAAATAGCAAGTCGGGCATCCGCACCTCGGGATAAAAGCCACGACTCGTACCAATTTGCTGCAACATCATGCAATCGATAGGATGCCAACTCTATAGATTCCACTTCGGAGGTCCCAATCACCCTTAATGTCCGTTGAATCTGTCTCACGAACTCCTGAGGATCTTCTAAAGGTTTGGAACCAAAGAATTCTAGTGGTCCACAAGCCAAGCAATCACAGGCCCGGGAACTATCTCAATGGGTTGCCTGACTACTTTCAGCCTCCTGTCTGTGGGCCTGACGTGCCACAATCTGAGTTAATAACTGCACTGCCTCCCACAGCTCCCCGATTTCTGCACCTGGCTAGGGAGTTAGAGGTTCTGACACTTGACCCGCTGGAGCTGGTGGGGTGACCAAACCCGCTGTCGGGAATACAATCTCTAGCTCTGGCTGATCACGAGCCTGGGTAGTTCCTCAACCACGTCAGGCCCCATCTAGTGTTGCAGGTCTTCCACTGTGGCCAACTAGTTTCTCCCTCGGCGGCATACCTGAAATCAAATAATTTTTGTCAGGGAGGGAATCATCCTATTAATATCGCTCTAACGCACGATCTAAGATCAGAAGGAAGAGTAACATCCTAAATGTCCTGTAGCCTCCTATTTATAGGTGTGGTGCATGACACACCGATAAGCAAGACTCTATTAGACACGGTCTGTGGACACTCAGATGATTAACTCCTGTGATACCACTTTTGTCATGACCCAACCCAGAGACCGTGATTAGTGTCGATTGGGCACCCAGACAAACACTAAATCGGCTTTCCAACTATAATAGGTAAGGAATCTATCAAAATTTTGGCAGAGTTTCCTCTATTTTACTGACTAACCAAACCTGCAAACAGCAACCCCAGCATACAGCAAATATTTATACACATATATATGCGGGCCGACAAGGTCACCACTGTGGTAGAACTGCCCAACAAATGTATCATACATACATAGTAATACCACATGCAATATCCCACACCCACATGTATCCATAGACCTCTATATATACTAACTGAATCATAAAACAGGATAGGGCCCCGTCATACCCTCGAATATATATAAATGCAAAATACAGAAAATAAGTGTACATGCATATACCAAAAATTTGCTCCCAAGGAAAAGGGAGCACTTCAACGGTAGACAGAGATGCTTAGAAGGTAGCTCTCTAGCTTGCACATCAGTACCTGTGGGCATGAAATGCAGCCCCCAGAAGGAAGGGGGTCAGTACGAAGTACGTACCGAATATGTAAAGCGGAAAGTACGAAATATAAATGAGCATAATAATTCCAATAAAAATATATGAGTCAAAACTGCATGCAAACATCAAAATAAGTTTTTATTTAAAATATCAAAGTAATGCATATCTGACGGGAATGATGGCGACCTCCAAACTCGCTCCATACCACAACATAACACCAGAAATTTCAAATCCCTGAAATCTCCAACATAAGTCCTAACTGTAGCATAAGTGATCCAAGGCAAACAACGGCCTAGCACTTACGTCATAGGATAGGTAAGCCGAGGAGAATAGCGGCCAAGCACTCACGAATCGTAATGTGTAGAGGCCATCATGCCCGAGAGACTACCTTTGAGCTAAGGTGGAGATGATGATGTGATGAAATAGATTAGATCTTGAGTTTTCTATAGAGATGGGCTGATCAAGATGAGATATTAATCCTTTTCCATCTTATATAGTCCTTATACTTCAATCAAAGTGATATTTCGTTCTTGTCTGGTGTATGAGTGTCATACCTATGGCCTATTCCCATGCACGTCATGTTGATTCCCATTCATGTTGAGTTTCATGATAAGAAGTGATTTTACCTTATGGATCTAAGAGTTTCTAGTCCTTTGTTGAATGAGATGTGACCTAAGTTTTACACTACGTATAGTTCTGTGGACTCAAAGTGAGTTTTGATAGCTGAAGGAGATTGTACTTCAGTATGAATATCCTCAAATAAGATTTTCCGATTTAAGAACCAGGCCTTTGAGTGATCCTAACTTCTAGTCTTGAGAGAAGTATTAATGATAGTAGAGGAGAGATGGTTGATGAGTTGAGAGTTTAATTGATTGAGTGAGTTTTGAAAAGACTTCAGATTATTATTCATTCCTTGATACTACCTTTACTCATTATTCGAGGACGAATGATCCTAAGGGAGAGATAACGTAACACCCCAAATGTTTTTAAGCTAATATGGAGCCATTCTTCATAAGATATAGGATTTTGTTAATGATTCTTAATTGAGTATAAATATTAAATTCAAATTCTTTATGTGGAATAGAATTCGTGAAGATCTAAGACCATCTAGAATGAAGCTAAGCTAAAAACTTTCTTAGTATTTGAGTTCTAACATAAGATTTTATAAAAGGTAGATGGACTAGTAACTTTTAGGTTATATATATATGCTAGGATCAATTTTTAAGTATTTAAAGTATATTAGATGTGATTTAGAGTCATAAGGGATCTTTTACATCAAGCCAAGTCCAAATAATTTCTAGCAACTAAGTTTTCGTATGAGTCGATAGAAGGGTCAACTTCAAATAACCATATCTCCTAAAGCATAATGAATTAGGCAACCCATAATATATAAAATTAAAGATATTTGAATTAGATTTCTAATGCATCTAATGTTTCATTAATCAGAGTTCAGAGTAGAAAGTTATGATCATTTTAGTGAAGGGGTGTAGAGCTGTCCGAAGATCCGCGCTAAGAGCGTGTCACGGACCTGACGCGGACCCTCACTGGATAAGTTAATGACATTGTTCTTTATAATTTGAGGGTAGTTTTTCTCTAAAATCTTTGGGAGTCTATTTATGGTCCTAAAAAGCCTAAAATGTCAGTTTTTATAATCGAAACCCCTCTCCTTCACTCTTAAACATGAATGATCAAGAATCATCAAAAAAATCATCAAGTTAGGATTAGCTTCCAAGATTCCTCCTCAAGGTAAATTATTTTTCATTAATTTTAAGCTACCCAACCTAGATTTCTTTATCTATTCATGAATCTCTAATAGAATCTTAAATCATAACCTAGGGTTTCAAGAAGACGAATTCAAGAATCCCAAAAAAGGATTTCTTAATTCTTCTTTTTCAAGAATGTAGGGTTCTTCATCAAGAACTCCAAAGATTCTAAGTCAATATATCAAGAATCAAAGAGATTTCCTTCAACTAATGATTTCTCTCTCAATTTTGATCGGATTTGAGCGATTCAAAAGGCTAAATTATATATTTTTTTGAGGAAAACACTGTGAGAGCTTCAGAAATCGATTTTGGTGCATCCTTTGAGGTAAAATTTATGATCTTGATGCTGTATTTTTAATATACTTTGAAAACTTCAACAAGCAATTTCTTCCTCATATTAACTCCATTTTTTAATTGGTTTTATCTATTCAATTCCTTATCACTTGAGAACATTTTCATATATAAATTTTCAGATTCTGATAGTATTTTTCTAGCGATGAAATGTTTGGACCATTTTACTCTTTTCATCCGAATTAATTGATTTAAGTGTCGTTAGATTCATTATATAGTTATGATATTATATTTGAATAGATTTTGGTGAATTGGAGTGTCATAGAAAGGGAAAAGCTTCGAAATTGATGTGATTTGAGACTTTATATACGGCAAGTGAATTTCTTAACCTTTGTTAAGTATATAGAATTTTGTGATCGTTGTGTGAGGTGTTGAGAATGATTTATGTAGCTTTAATTGAAATATTTTGAATTGGGTAATTATCCTATGGTGATATTTGACTTGTAAATTAATGATGGAGATTTATTATATATGAAATAGTGATTATTTGTTATTGATATTGAAGTGACACTTACTTTTAGATGTAAGTATGGTCAAGGTTGTGATGGTATTGAGATTGAGAATATTGCAACATGTATGGTATTGAGCTACCCATTCTTGATTTTGAGATATATGAATTCGTATGGGTATCTTATACATTTTATTTCCATGAACATGATTATTGTACATTTACTATGTGTTTTCTAGATGATCCAAGAAAAGAAATGCAAAGTCAAAGGAAAATGGTTCCGGCTAGTAAAAATCAATGAGAATTAAATAGAATATACTATGATTCGAGGGTTATGTCGCACGCAGCGACAGATGGATGGACTAGAAGTCCCCCATAGGTCCGGGACTGTGAGACAGTCGGTGTGTATCACCAGGACAGATATGCATCATTTTATTTGACATTGAATTGCATTGCATTACTCCTCATTATCATTTATAAACATATGAGTGCTTTTTGTGAAACTTGTGATAGATGCACGTGATCCCTGGTGTTGTTGATATATATTAGTTGGCGTGGTTATTTAGCTATATACTATGTATATTGTGAACTGTTAGGCTAGGCTACTTTTATGCAGGTTGTAGTTGTTGGGGTTTCTTTGGAGTGTTGGGGAACCTATATTCTATATTACTTAATTTTGTGTTTAGTAGTTCACTTGCTGACTACCATATGTTTGGTACTCACCCCTTGCTACATTTTCTAGGATGCGAGCCCAATCCCTTTGGTCAAACTTTTCTCATTACAGGATCGGGCTTCTGGATTATTCTTAAGATAGTTGCTTATGTCTTCAGCAAACCTTCAAGGAATCCATTATTATGTTATGTTCTATTTGAGAACTAGATATTTGAGATATGTATTTTGTTCGAGAATTCATTAGAGGCTTGTACATATGATACCAATCCTTGGAATAGTTGTAGTTTGGTATTAATATGATTAAGTATTATATTAGTCTATTCATCTTTCACAATTATTGTTATGTTTGGATTAGTAAGTGTTAGGCTAACTTGCCTTGGTGTGTTAGGTGAGTGCCATCACGCCTGATTTTCGGGTCGTGACAGCTCTTCTAGAGACTTCAATCAATTTTCAATTATCAAATATTGTAGTAACATTTTTTCTAAACAAGTTAAAAAATATTTCTCATCTTTGAAAATAGCATGAGTTGTTCCACTA
The DNA here is from genome assembly GCA_025642045.1 of Solanum sejunctum. NCBI lineage: Eukaryota > Viridiplantae > Streptophyta > Magnoliopsida > Solanales > Solanaceae > Solanum > Solanum sejunctum. Next base: position 10,438 of record JAOTQJ010009657.1, read on the forward strand.
TCAATTAAATAAATATCCTTACAATTGATCACTGATCCAAATAAAATTTAAGGCATATCCATATTTTCTTCAAAAACAAAATAAAGTAAAACATTACTACTAAACAACGTCATTACATACTTTATTTATTTACAAAAACTAGAGAAATATCAACATATACCAACGAGCATAAACAAATAGAAAAGAAGGTTATCTAGACTAGCAGGCTCATCACTAATTATTTTTCCCTCTGGGAGATCAAAAAAGTCAACTACGTCCAAATTAATGGGCTTAATATTATCTGCTAATATAAAATTACTACTCACCTTATGTATGGGTTTAGCATTATCTTTAGAGATAAAGTTTGTTACAGGTTATTATTACCCCTTTTTAAGAATGCTTGATAGAGCTAAACCAGATAGTTCGATGCTCGATAGATACATGACCAGTGTCCCATTCCTCCGTATTGATAGCATATACTTTCTAAATTTTTCTTTTGCACAACCTCTTGTATCTCTCCCTTATTTTTATACTGCTGATCATTTCTCGGTGCAAGACGACCATCATGATTATAATTTCTTTTACGACCACAGCCACGATCATGACTGAGGCCACGAGCTCTTTTGAGTTGGTGATAATTTTCTTGATTCAATTCAGGGAGTGTTATAGAACCAACATGCCCACTCTTATGATTTTCAGAAATAGGTTGTTATGCTGTTTGATCACGCCCAAACTATACATCCAAATCAAGGTATAAGTGATCATTGTCAAAATATAGAACCTAAAAATTATTAGGGTCGATCCCATGAGGAATAAGATCTATGCGTGGAATTATTATAAGAAATTAGAATGAATTAATTGACTTACTTCCCGAGGGGGGGTTTGTAAAATGCAATACATAAACCTAAACCAGACTCAAACCATTAAGTGCAAGTGTTGTGAAATCAGTGAGAGTAGTAACAAGGATATTGTCTTCCCTTGAACTCCTAACTCAGTATAGCCAGATAATCATAATCTTTTCTGGTGTGTAGCATGCAAAATTAGTAACTTATGTCTAAGAACTAGGCAAATTTCACCACGTGATTTGATCTATCCCTAAGGTGTCACATTACTAACCCTTACCTTGTCCAAGTAAAATTATCTCTTGATCCATTCAGGTTGATTAGATGAGAGTAATCACATCGAATCCTGTTAAATTATTCCTTATCCCATCCATTACCCCATTAATCCAGTAAGTAAGAATTAGATGAGTTCTAACATTGGTCATCATTCAAAAGCATTCATATCGAAGAGATAACCAATACACGCATACACTTTCCAAGGATTATGAATTATCCAATTTTTACTTTGTTAGTTCTTCATGGTTCTAGAACCCTTGTTGTAGATTTAGCTACTCATATTTGTTATACATGAAGAAATCATGTTATTGAATAGTATTATTAAACACTTACAACTATAAATTGATGAACACAAAATTCAAAATCTTTACAAGAAATCCTATGTTGTAGCTTGAATGTAAACTCAAAAGTATTCTCCAAGAACAAAGTAATAATTACAAATAATGAATTATGGATGTTCTGATTGCCTTCCACTTCTAAAAAAAAACTAAAAACCTATTTATAATAAGTGGATATTAAATCCTAAATGAAATAGGAAAACAGGAATAGGGAAATTAGATGAACATAGTTATAAGTTGTAGATGAAATTGCGGCCTATGACTAGCCTCCGTATACTGCAATCCGCAAAATTTGTCTTCTATGTACGAACCCTTCCTATGGACCTTCTTCTGACTTACAACCCATAAGGGGTTTCTTCTATTAACTCTTCAAAAAATCTTCAAAACTTTGATCCTCAAGTTACAAACGGGTTTACGACCTGTCACCTAATTTACGAGAAGTATGATCTTCGTCTAGTAATATTTTATCATTTAAGCATATTTTATAATCTTCATACAAACAGGTATTGTGTTGTCAAATAGTTTACTGCTCATCTAATAACACGTATCTTCAACATCTGAAAATCAACCTTTCACTAGATCCAACCTACGAAACTAACCTACGACCCGTGGAATGAACAGTGGCCCAGAGAAAGCTTTGTACATCATTAAAAATCTACAATCTACATAACAAGGCCAAAAAAACATTCTGATTCCTGATATCTTGAAAAATCATCATAAAATGCAGCAAACGTACTAATATCTATTTGAGAACACACAAAATTCTAAGTTTAAAGCATCAAAAATTTCATATTTTGGCAGTACATCAACACCCTCAACTTAAAATTACTGCTTGTCCTCAAACAACAGATTCAATCTACATAATCAATATAATAACATATAAACTTCAATATCATGGCATACATCATATCTCAATAACTCACAAATACCTAACCAAATCATTACTACATATGCAAGACAGTTATCAAATAGACTCATGTGGATCAATACATGACAGTACAACTATGAAAAGCAAGGCAATCACAGAAAAGTAACAATCACTAAAATAGCCTAAAGTCAACAATGTAATTCAAGTGCCCTCATAAAAAGAAGTCCCATATTCACTCTGAATGTTATGTTCAAATTCAATGCTCGGGACTGACAAAAACACTTATGCTAACAATAAATATTCAAACACAGTGCATAATATCATAGGCTTGGCCCTATACTCATAACCATGATATTCAACCAGTTGACTTAAGATCACTATAGGACTTTCTTAGCTTGTAATATAGGCTTGAGGGCTTCTATATGATATGTTTGGAACAAAGTGACTATCGCCCTCCTTGACCCTACGCTATTTTGCACTTTCTCCCTACCAACACTAACATTTTTCAAGTCATAAATCCCTTTTCTTATCTTAAACTTTTTTTGGGTGCCTTATTCAAAGTTTTCAGCTCATCATCTTTTACTTTTCTCAATCCTTTTACTTTTAGCTCACAATTTCAGCATCTCTTTGTTTTTTCTCAGACCCACTTCAGATTTCCCTTTTTTTATTGCATCTTTCCTTTTTTGGTGTGATTCTCTTGCAACAACTACCCTTAACTTAGGCTTTTGTCTCGAATTGTAGTACATAATATACAAGTAATGAACCAGGTCCACTTTTGGTAGCTGCCATCAACTTAGCTTTTAGCTTGAGTCGAGGTGCATAATATTCAAGGAGAGACCAAGGCCAATTTTAGTATTACACAGACAAAAAGGCTTGGTCACTTGGGAATCTACTAAGAAATGGGAACATGTAGGGCTCAAACATCAGGATCAAGGAATATATATATAAAGCATTTGGTTGGTTACTTTTAGGCTAATTGAAACGCCCCAAAAATAAGCTTCGAAAATATCTATAATCGTAATTTTTATATATCTCAAAATTCATGTGTGGTATCAAAAATCTTACATTATATCCTTTTTTAGAGGGTAAAATTGTGTTGGAAATAAGTATAACCTAGATTTTAGAAAACCCATAGCAATAATTGATTCTCGCAAAATTTTTGGGGACAGAAGTTGTCCACGATTGCTCCATGACGTGGACCTGTCGCAAAGCAGTGTTGCCACTTCCTTAATTTTCTCTGTTTCAGCCAAAGGCATTGGGGTCATAGCCTCATGCCCACCTTATGTGTGAAAACACTTATACTTATCCATTTTCAACTCTATATCACTCAAGTCCCTCTCAAAACCCTCTCTAAAACTTAACCTAATATTTTATCCAAATTCAAGTGTCTCAAGCTTAATTTTGAATCTCAAGAACTCTATTAAATCTTTAAGTCCCCTTTAAGTCTACATAAAGGAATCTCCAAACTTAGGTATGTGGGTTTCATCTATTGAGTCCTTTCATCCATGGAGCCCAATCTCCATTTTTATGAAAATTGCATGTTTTCAAGTTGCATTATCTATGGGTATCTTCTATTATGGATTATGAGTATAAATTATGTTGGGATTTCATGAAATTTTAATTTACTATACATGACTATCTATTTCAAGCTTGTATTACAAATGGGTTCTATCTATTGAGATTACGCATATTTTGAGTTATGATACTATGATCTATTATGAAATTTGATAATGGATTCAAGATAATCTACATAAGGGTTTTACTAAATGTTGGTGGGTTGATTTGTATTAATTTTTATCATATTATTACACTCTTGAATCATGATTTTTAACAAGCATTACACACTCACCAAGTGCTTGATAAAATATCGTTTCAAGGATTGTTAAAGTTGTTGATGATCTATTGCATAATTTTACTAGTCTTGGTTGTTGATTAGTTATTGAGTCTTATGTTAAGGTCTATGTTCTTATAAATTGTAAAGCCTATTAGATAGGGTTATGAACTATGTTATATGCCTTACCCTCTAGTAAAGGCTAATTTCTACATGAAGGGGTTATGAACTATGTTATATGTCTCACCCTCATGTACAAATCAATACTACTTACTATCTTATATCTACGTGAAGGGATTATGAATGATGTTATACGTCTCACTCTTATGTACGATTTAATGTTATGCAATATCTTATACTCACATGAAGGGGATATGAACAATGTGGTACACCTCACCCTTATGTACAATTCAATATTTTGTATTATCTCATGCTTACATGTAAAGGTTATGACTTATGTTATTTCTCTACCCTCATGTACTATTCATTATCTCATGCTTACATGTATTGATTATGGACTAAGCTATTTCTATACTCTCATGTATTATCCATTACCTACAAGAAGAGGTTATCACCTATGCTATATCCCTTACCCTCTAGTACAAGGTATTTGGATGATCTATTCATGACACTTTATTGTATTAAAAAAGTTATGTAAGTATAATTCTTCTTAACTGTGTTTTATCTTAAGCATTAATTACATGGCATATTGAGCTTATGTTCTTTAATTATGATTAAGCATCTTGTTATTATGGTTTATGATTCTTGTTGCATTACATACCATATACTTAGTACATTTAAACATACTAATGCATACTCTATGCCTACATGATATTACCATGTAGGGACTAGATCACCTTTTGATCATCCTCCACGTGTCTAGTATGATCCTTGAAGCAAACTTTGGTGAGTCCCCAAATACAAGGACACTATCTTTGTGTTTCTTGCTAATTTTGAGACTTCTTTATGTTGAACACTTGTTACTATGAGGTGAGACAAAAAGTGTCTTGGTCATTGCTCCATTCTATGTTAGATGTGTTGTTGGATATTAAGATATAATGATTCATGATCTTGACTCCTGAAATGTTTTATGACTATTAAAAACTTCCCTTAGTCTCGTTTCTCTTATTTATGTCTCTTGTTGTTATTTTTTTGCTTCCATGATCAAAGATGTGTGATTGATATGCTAAAAGGCTTGTTTGGAGTTCCTTTGGGTCCCCATTCATCGTGTCACATCTAGGCCCTAGGTTTGAGTCATAACAAGTTTGGTATCAAAGCACTAGGTTGTTAATCGTTTTCGAAATCCAACACACTCCGTCAATTAGAGTCTTATTCATGGTTATGAAGCGCGCCACAACTATGAATGGGAGGCTATGAGGCGTTTTAGAAAATGTTTCACTTTCTCATGATCAATGTCGTGCGATAGAATTAAGTCCTCTAGGGATTATTCCTGATTCTTAATCGTTATGTTTCAAAAAATGTCTCAAGCTATTCAGGGGTGGTGGACTTGATGATGACCTATCAAACGCGGAGGTTTGCAATGCATTGTGCCTATTGGCCAAATCAAAAAGTGGGTGCTCCTGAGACTTTAAGGGACAAGAGGAAGTAGAGGGAGGCTAAGAGGGCCTGACTTAGTGGTGCCTCATCTTCTACTAGCCTATCAATTCCCAACTACAAGAAGAAAAGGATCCCTTTTTCCACTTGTCAAGTGTATGGCAAGGAGCATCAAGGAGGTGTTTGGTAGACACCAAAGGTTGTTTCAAGTGTGGCAGTATTGGGCATAAGATAAGAGATTCCCTGGTGGCCTCAAAGGAAGGGAGAAGAAGGGCTCAATTTGAAAGTAGGCTTCCATATGCTAAGCCCAGTGGTAATGGTGAGGCAAGCTTTCCAAAATTCCCAAAATGTGAAAAGCATCATTGTGCGAAATGCTTAACGGATTCAAATGGGTGTTATGGGTATGGGAGAGTAAGCAATAAGCTTATTGATTTTCCTTATGCTAGAAACAAGGGCAAGGATGGTCGTCCTCAAGGTCAAGGTGGTCATGTTGATAAAGGGGCTCAAGGTGGCGCTCCATGACATAATCAGTTCTATGATCTTCAAGGAAGGCAAGGAGGGCATGAGGTGCCCAATGTTGTTACCGGTATGTTAAGGTCTTTGATTTTTATGTTCATGCTTTGACAAGTCCGGATGCCACTATCTCTTTCATTATTCTTTTGGTGTTAATAAGCTTCATGTGTGTTCTGAATTGTTATGTGAACCTTTTTGGTGCCTACCCCATTTGTGAGTTTATTGTTGCTAGAAAGTCTATAGGGGTTGTCCCATTTGCAGGAAGTCTTGTCTTGTGATTTTGTTAAATTTTCCATAGTGGGATTTGAGAATTTCCCTTGGGGTGGATTGGTTACATGCATATCATGCTTCCATTGATTGTAAAGCCCATAAAGTTAGAATCTGTTTCTGTAACTACCCGGTAATTCATTTTAAGATATAGCTTTTCTTATGTTATAAAAGATTAATCTTGTGAATATTAGAGGGTCTTTTTGGAGTATTCAATAATTTTTATTATATAGTTAAGGAATAATTTAAGATAATTAATTTAGTTGGTGGATTAAAATAATAATTTAGTTAATACATTTTACCATTTATATTGTATTTATTAAATTATGTTAATAGAATTTTTCACTTTTAATATATAAAGTAAATAAATAAATAAAAATATATAAGTAGAAAAAGATTGCCCTACAAAGAATAAAAATATATACAACCCTACAAAGAAAACAAGAAATGGAATGAGAAAAGGGAGAAGAGAATGCACGCACGCACGACGAACATGGAAAAAGAATTGACTCATTTAGTAGCTATGATTGATATTACATATTAGTATATTATTGGATAATGAATTAATTTTAAGAGATAATTCTTAAAATCTAGAAAAACAAAAGTTAGTGGAGCCATGACATAATGATTAGTTTACAATGATGTCATGATGGGTAAAATATTCAGAGGCAATAAATATGATTTCATGGCTGGACTACAGTGAGTTCCGCAATTGATTTCCCATGTCGTATTAATTCTAGTTAATTATATTTTAGCTTTATTATTTCAATTATTGTATTGTAATTCAAATTTTCATATATTAAACAACAATAACATACCCAGTGAAATCCCACAAGTAGGATCTGAGGAGGGTAACTTGTACGCAGACCTTATCGCTACCTCATAGAAGTAGAGAGGCTGTTTCTTAAAACCCTCAGCTCAAAACCCATTAGCAGAAAGAACTAGATATGACAAAATGAAATGCAGGGGAAGTGCAGGGGAAGGGAACAGTAGGTGCGACTAACAAAGAGTAACACATGACAATATGTAAATATGATAAAACTAGCACATATATGCCAGATAAAAAAAGAGAAGGAAAAGTTTTATTTAAAAAAGACGGAGGAGAAGAATAGGAAGAAGAAAAAGAAGAACTTAGCCTGC
>JAOTQJ010009688.1:0-18040 GCA_025642045.1 Solanum sejunctum
TCTATCTATCTATCTATCTATCTATCTATCTATCTATCTATCTATCTATCTATCTATCTATCTATCTATCTATATATGTGTGTGTGTGTGTGTGTGTATGTGTGTCTATGTATATATGTATGTTCATGTGCGGTGAATCATGTGCGTTGCATGTGGTCGTCTAGTATTGAGATGCCTATAATTATTGTGAAATGGTATCTATATTATATTTATCATAATATATCGCTGAAATCGTCTAGATATTTCATTTTACCTAATTTAACCATAACTATATATCTATACTATATTTGTTTACTATGTATATGTGTATATATAAGTGTCAGCTGATTAACTTGGGTAAATTATTTTTTTTCACTCTCTTCTTTTTGCCATAAAGTTAAAATTCAGAATAAACTTATCATCAAAATAAATAAACATTTTAAGAAGTTAATTAAAATCTAGCAAGCACTTCATTATCCAAAGTTTAAGAAGCATAACATATAACATTAAGAACAACTAAATATAATTTATGAAAACAGTGGATAGCTAGGTAGTATCCGTTACAGTAAAATTTTATCTTATTCTTATATGGTAATAGAAAAATCCTTTTGATCAATCAGAGGCAAGTTTGGGTATATATGAGGGTTAGTTAAGAGTAGCCAAAAGTAAAGATATTTTTATTATGGCAAGTATTTAAAATATTATTAGACAAAAAGGGAGAAAACAGACGGGTATCATGAATATATGGAAAAGGGAATTCCTTTGAGAGTCTCTTTTCTATTATGGAAGATATGGTTTCAAAGGGTTCCTATTAGAAGAGGTCTTATTTAGAAACAGAATAGTAGCAGATTCAGTGGAATGTTGGTGTTGTTCAGGCTCTGAACAAGAAACCTTTGATCATCTATTTGTAGCTTGTTCTGGTTCTAATTACATGTGGATAACATTTGTAGGAGCAGCTGAAATTCAAAGTCTTTTTGTAAAGATGAAATAAACCATAGATAAAATGGTATATGGAAGACTGATTGTGGTAGTAAGTTGAAGCCAATGTCTAAAACTATGCCTATATTTATCATTTGGCAGATCTAAAAAAAGGAACGTTTTAAAGAATGGTGGGAGATTAGAATGAATAGGACTGGCATGGTGAGGGAGATAAACAAAAATATTTATCTAATGACTATATCTAGATATTCTTGGCTTATATATGTCTCCAATTCAATTCATGGCATTGGATAATTCATTTCTTTGAATCTTACACTCCAATTATTTCATGTAAGGTAATTAAATGGATGTGCCCTGCTTCAGGAGAGCATAAGTGCATTACTGATGGTTTTTCTAAGTATAAAGATGGATGTAGTTCTAAGGCCTTTTGTGTGAGAGACTACCATGGTAATTTAATATATGCTGAAGCTGAGAAGATTGACTTTTGTAATGCTTTAGAAGCTAAGGTGAAAGCCTTCAAAGATGAATTAAATCTTTGTGTCAAGCATAATATGATACCTTTGATTATGGAAACAAATTCTCTGATTATCAAGAAGATCTTAGATGGGATCTGGGATGTATCTTGGGGCATCGTAGTGGACATAAGGTGGATTCAATTGGTTTTGAAAGAGAGGGAGATGGTAATCAAGCATATGTTTAGAGAAGGCAATACATTGATTAATTTTTTGTCTGACCCGGAGTATGATTTTGCAGGTATTTTAATGCAATTTCAACACAAGCTAAGATGATTATGCAATAGGACAGGCAAGGTTAATCAAATCTCAGAACAAAGAAATGCCAAAAAAGAAACTTTTATTTATAGGCATCAAACTAAAATCACATATAAAAATAAGCATCTGATGAGAGTTCAGTTTCATTAAAGATTAATTATCACAGGCATTACACTAAGATAAAAATATATTATCTATGAAATTACTAACAAAGATGCAGTGGTATCAACTCCAATCGAGCTCAATTTGCACAAGTTATGAATAGAATAGTTAGTATCTTTTGTTAAAGTGACCTCAGTATCGTTAATTTTGCTATTTGAGTCTTATAGTATAAGATGAAACTGACAAATGATTTGAATTTAATAAGTCTTCGCTGATTTATATCCATAATGTTTGTGAGATGTTTGAACACCTAGGTGGATGACAATCAAGCTCAGATCATTATGTCTTCTTTTTATTGAAAAGACTAGAGGAGCTCAGGTGTTGCTCATTTGTTGAAGATAAAGCCATAGAAGTCTCTGGAAACTCCGTTCTCTCATCTGATTATTTTGTTAATCTTCTAATTTCTTTTTGGGGCTTTCTCAACCTTTCTTTTTTCCCCCCTTAAAGTGGACTAGTTTTAGCGATATATTTTGTTAGTTTTTCTTAATAAATGGGTTTCGCCTACTTTTTAACTTTAAAAAAAGCAAAAATAATACAAATGCACGACTTATGTTAGCTCAATTTTGAAAATTCCCAACTGCATAATTTAATTACATTTTTTTTATTTTTTCAACTTCTGTCAATCCACTATTGATACACTCACCCACGCCACCATCATGCCCCTAGCCGACATCTATTTATTAGGCTTCCATTTCAATCTCTTCCATAATTAATGCTTTGCTTCCCTTTTTAAATTTGTATTAAAAAATAATCCTAAAAACTTAAAATAATCTGATTTTTCCCATTTTCCATTATATACCCAATTCTATTCCAACAAGTTCTCTACTCTTTCCAAAACTCTCCATGACTATGGAGAATTCTCCATCTTCCTCACACTGCATAACAAATGAACCCACAAATAATAACCAAATCGATGAATCAAATATTGTCAATTAAAGTGATGTTGCTTAGTCATTAGACATTAGCAAAAAACGAGCATCCAAATCCATGGATGTCGATTTGAAAGCACCCACACCAAAAGCAAGTAAGGAATCATAACATAAGTCGAAGAAAAGAAAAAAAAATGAATCCCCAGCAAGAAAAAGGGAAAACAAACTTGAAGTCTAAGAAACATGTCAAAGTTGCACCATGACCACCATTGCCATAGGTTACAAATTTTTTTAGTGTGGTTTTTGTTTTGTTGATACAAATCTTTTATCAAAACTATTTCATTGGGTTGAGTGAATCAGCATCTGTTGAATGTTGTTATTAAATTTTTTTTGTATCCGTTATTTTGTGTGTATAGCAAATCTTTATTTTTCTTAATGATCAATAAATCAAAAGTATTTTGTCCATTTTTTTGTGAATGTTTTATCAATATGTTATGTCTTTTCATGAATCTTATATCAACACACATATGTTTATATCAACATTGCAAAAATCTCTTTGTTTTGTATCAACACACATATTTTTGTATCAACAATGCAAAAGATGTAATAGTTTTGTATCAGTATTTTTCTTTTTATATCACCAATATTAATACTGATACAGATTGCAATAAGGTTACCAACACTAACACAAATTTAATGGTATCACATGTCTCAAGTATATAATTGTATCAATATATAGTATTTTGTTTAATTCGATCGCTGATACACTTTAAGAAAACATTGTACTTCTTAGCATATATCAGTAACTTACTAGCATTTTTATTGATAGACTATTCATTACTCACTATGTATCAACACTGTTCATTACTTAAGATTATTGGCACGTGACAATAAATTTCAATCAATTATTTTTTTTGTTATAGTGTTGATAACTCATTGTTTATGATATGTGTTATTTATTATTTTTGCATCTATTGTCCAATGTTTTTGGTATCAACAACATATATGTAAGAACCCACCTGAGATAATCATGAAAAGTTCACACAAATGAGTGAGTTCTGGTTTAGTTGACGTTTATAAAAGGGGTTATGACTCGTAGTCCATAATACGACTCATAAAGGGGTCTCATAGGACTTGGTAGACTTGGTGAAATCTGGGGTATTTTTGAAGTCCATTCTATGACTCGTAATATGACTTATAAAGCCTTCTAAGAATCATAGAAGGTGGTTTCGTAGTAGGTTCCAGGGACAAGCTATTCTTGGATAACTTACCTACGAGGGGTGTTTATGTATCATAAACTGGTCTACGAGTCATAAGTTAAGATTTCATGCCATTCTCTAGAGACCTTAAATTTCAGACCCTCTGTCCACGAGAGGCCATTTTATGACACGTAGAGTGGACTACGAGTCGTAGACGGGATCTCATAGGTCAGTCCAGCCAATTTTTATAAGGGGTAGTTTTCTCATTTCTCAGCCTTTAATGCTTATACTATATCATTTTGGACCCTTGGGTGGCTCTTTTACCAGATTATAACCCTAAGCCCATCTCTTTTTCCTCTCATTCTCCCACAAAATTCTTAAGTCTAAATGCTTCTAAGTTCTTGAGCTCCCAAAAGAAGAACAAGCTAGGGTTTTGTTTCTATCTTCTCCAAATCAGGGTTTCTTCATCATATACACCAAGGTATGTGGGTTTTGATTATGGGGACCTTTCCCGCACAAGATCAACTATTTTCTTCTAGAGCTTCTCTCTCCAAGTTATGGATTTTCATGAAGGGTTCATGGGTTATTTGTATAACATGATTCTAAAGAAAACTATGATGAATACTATGTTATTTTACTCTACATAATATTATGAAATGATCATATATGAAATATATGTGACGTTATGATGAGGGTTTAAAGGTACCTCAACTATATTTTGGTATGATTTGGTGGGTTACTATGCATGATTTAAAAAAAGGGTTTTCACTACTCTCTCTATGTCTACATATCATGTTCTTACATGGTTTTGAGCACAAATGTATATCCAACATGTTTTGCTATGTTATAATCTAAGCTTCTTATGTTAATAAATGCTCTATGGCAAGATATATGATTTGGGCATGATATGATTTGTGAAAGGGGTCCTTTATATGCTATGAATAATGAAAATATTGTGAAAGCTATGAGAAGTTATGATGCTCTATTTTGATATGAGGAAGCTTTGGTTTTGATGAGCTACTCTATAAACTCTGAGAATATTGAAATATTTTGCATATTATAGAAATTATAATATTTTGAGTATTCCTTGGGATTGTGACCTAGCACCGATGGATTGAAGGAGTGCTCTCTTTCCTTAAACTATGTGCCTAGCATAGGTTCCTTTCTAAAATGGGTGTTATTTCTGTAAGGAAAAATGCCTTCAAAATGGGTGTTATTCCTGTAAGGAGAAGATATGGTATGACATGACATGATATGATATGATATGTTGCATATGGAAATCCTATTCGAAATATGTATTGTTCCAGTAGGGAAGGTTACTTCATACAACATAGGTGTTGTTCAAATCCTATTCGAAATATGTGTTGTTCCCATAGGGAAGGTTACTTCATAAGACATAGGTATTGTTCCCGTAAGGTGAAGTATGGTTTACCTTTGGCAATTAGACTATCTCTTTACTGATGAGGGAATTTCATCAGAATTCCAAGTAATAGCTCGCTTGGTCTTATATGTAGGTTTTGGTCCTTTCTTATCTATGTATGATATGCTATATAACTTTATTACTTACCCCCATATGATTTGACAATGGCATAGAGCATACATGACATATTAAGCCTACATTTGTTGACTATAACTATGCATATTGTTGTATATGGCTTATATCCTTGTTACATTTGCATCTGCATACTTAGTACATTTCAAGTACTAATGCATATTCTTTGACTGCATAATCTAAACATTCAGGAATCGAAGCACTGTACTATCCTCCACCATCTCCACTTGATTAGACATCCGACCGAAGATTTAATTGGTGAGTCCTCCATATTCAGGGATAAAATTTCACTTACCATATCTAGAATTTGTTATTTTTGGATACTAGCTTTTGAGGATGAGCCCGGGAAATGTCTTGGCCGCCAACCAATTCTGTATGTAGAGGTGTCATTGGATGTTAATATGATTTGGTATTATTGAGCTTGGCTCTCATACTATGTTTTATGAAAACATTGCTTCGTCCCATTTTCCCTTTTGATTAAATTTTTGCTTATTTATGTTTCCGCAAACCTAGGATGTGCCATATGTACTTAAAAGGCTTGTTTGGGATTCCTTTGGGTTTTTCATTCGCCGTGTCACATCTAGGTCCTAGGATCGAGGTATGACAAAGATTGGTATCGGAGCAATAGGTTTATAAATCATCCTCAGAAATCTAATACACCGCGTTGAATAGAGTCTTATTTATGGTTGTGGAGCACGCCACGATTATAAGCAAGGCGATATGAGACATTTTAGGAAATGAATCACTTCTCCATTCTCTATTTTGTGCTTTAGATTTAACATAAGGTTTCCTACCTCTAATGAGTGACCATTTCCCCTTATAGATTATGCTACCAAGATGAATGGCACAAAGATCTCCCACACCCGAAGATGAGTTGGTCCCTCTAGCCCGAGCCTCTAAAGCGGGCGAAGAAGGGGTTATCCATGCTGAGTATTGAAATATGTCACCCTCTTGGCAAGGGTTGTGGCTAACCAAGGGGCTCAAGCTCCCCCTGCTCCTATGCCAGCCTCAAGGGTGAGGGATTTCACAAGAATGAATCCTCCAGAAGATCATGTCTCTAAGGTGGAGGACGACCCCCAAAAATTTATCGAGGAGGAGTACAAATTCTTGTCTATTATGGAGGTTAGTTTAGAGGAGAAAGCAAAACTAGTGACCTATCAACTTAAGGGCCTTGCTCAAATATGCTATGACCATTGGAAGATGGAGAGGGCGGATGATAAGACCATCCCATAAGAAGAATTCAAGGTTACCTTTCTTGACCGCTTCTTCCCCGTTGAGCTAAAAGAGGCTAAAATGATGAAATTCATGAATCTCTGGCAAAGGACTGTGTGTGAGGGAGTATTCTTTCAAATTCAGCCACCTCTCTAAGTTTGGCCCTGACTTGATTGTCGATCCTAGGGTGTACAATTTGATTGTTGAAGAGTGTTATGTCGACATGCTAATTAGGTATATGGACATATCATGGCTCATGATCTATGCGGATGTCATGATCCAAGCCTAGGGCTTAAATGTGACACGGCAAATGGTGAATTCGAAGGGACCTCAAATAAGCCTCTTAACATATTATTACACATCCTTGATCGCGGAAGCAATTAAATACAATAAGAGAATTGAAATAAGGGCAAAGGGACAAATAGAGTCTTTCATAGCTTAAAACGTACAAGAGTCAAGAGAGTCAAAGCTCATAGCACCATTACATAACTTGTCCAACAACACCTCTAAACTTAGAATTGAGCGGGGGCTAAGACAACCTACTGGGCTCACCTCCTTGTTAAAAGCATACAATAAGATAAGAAGAGTCCTTTTATATCATAATATCAAAGACATTATCCTCAAAAAAGAGGACTCGCCCAAGCTTGCTTTGAATATACTACTAGCCACGTGAAGGAGGGAGATGATCAAGTGGAGCTCCAATTCCTACATGGTAACATTATATAGGCATAGCATATGCATTAGTACATCTAAAAGTACTAAATATGTAGGATGCAATGCAACAAGATATAGGCAACATAATCAAAATGCATAATTAAGCAATAAATGAGCATATAGCAATATGTTATACATGAATGATGCTTAATGTAAAATATGCTTATATAGAATATATTACATATGTAGTAAGAGACCATCATTATAGAGTCCAAGTCCTGCCACCCCCTTGGAAAGGCGATCGAGGTATCAACCCCTTAATTGGTTGATGATTGTCATACCCTACCATCCATGGTGATTGAGGTATCAACCCCTCAATTGGTTGATGGTTGTCACACCGTACTACCCATGGTGATTGAGGTATCAACCTATCAATTTGGTTGATACTTGTCACACCCTATCATCCATGGTGATTGAGGTACCAATCCCTTAATTTGGTTGATAGTTGTCACACCTACCATCTATGGTGATTGAGTATCAATCCCTCAATTTGGTTGATGGTTTTCACACACTACCATCCATGGTGATTGAGGTATAGCACCTCCTCAACAAGATATGGTCAACTTGCAACACTATAGATACTTTCCAAGCAAATAACTCATATGCACTTTTCTTTCATCATCACAAAGTCATTCAAGTCATAGGTCATGCAATGGATCATCAATATTAAGAATAAAAAACTGGATATTTTGTCAAACATTTAGTGGGTATGTAATTCTATTATAAAACCATGCAATTCAAGAGTGAAATCATACAAGAAAACTTGAAGTAAATCAACCCACCAACACTTGGTAATCCCCTCATGCAATATGCGTCAAAATCCTTCATCAAGTCATAGCTCAAAACATGCTTAATCAGTCACAATTTTATGAAACCCCAACATAGTTCATAGTTAAATTCATACTAAGTAAACCCATGAATAAATCAATTTAGAAATATACAATTTATGTAAAAATGAAGGTTGGACACCATAGGTGAAAGGACCTAATGGTTGAAACCCATATACCTCAACTTTGGAGATTCTCTTGAAGAAGAGGACTTGAAGCATAAATGTAATTCTTAAATTCAGAATGAGATTGGGACACTTGAATTTTGAATGAAATATTTATCTAAGTGTTAGAGAGGGTTTTGGGGAATGCCTTGTATGATATGGGGTTGAAAAATAACTAAGTAAAGATATTTTTACGCATAGGAAGGCTTAGGACCAAGACCTCAAGGCCATAGACTGAATTAAAAAAAATTGGCAACAAAATATACCAGTCCATACTCTGGCCGCATAGCACCAGGGGTGCGGACCCCCACTATTTTCATAAAATTTTGGAAATCAAAATTTTGTTATGGTTGCTGTAAAATTGGGGTTAGATCCATCTTCACTCAATTTTCCCCTGATCACGAATATGAAGTTAAATTTTTGATGTCACGCAAGAATTTTGAGATATATGAATTTATAATTATAGGCATTTTCGAGGCACATTTTTGGGCTTTTTTTGAGGGAGAGGGGGGTTTGTTTCAGCAGAACAACTTTAGGGGGTGAAGATTATAAAGAGGAGAGTGAGGAAATTCAAGAGGGCCCATCTTGATGGTGGATTCCAAGGTACTAAGGGTTGTCATTTTCAATATGGCCACAAATCACAAGGTCAAAGGTTTGCAAATAATAGGGTGCCCAATCCAAAGGCTCAAGATGGTATCGGTGGTTCGGTTGCTCCTAAATGTGAGAGGTGTGGGAAGAACCATTGGGGTAAATACTATAAAGATAGCGGTGTTTGCTTTGGGTGTGGCAAAATGGGCCACAAGATTGCGGATTGTCCAAACAAAGAAAAGGATGGTCGTCCTCAAGGACAAGGTGCTCATGGTGTCCAAAGAACTAAAGAGAGTCCGTAAGGAGGTACTCCTCAGCACAACCATTTATATGCTCTTCAAGGGAGACACGTGGTAGATGAGGCGCTCGATGTTATTACCGGTATGTTCAAACTTTGAAACCTTGAAGTTTATGCTTTATTGGATCCGGGTGCCACTCTTTCCTTTATAACTCCATTTATTGCTAACAATATACATATGTGTCCCGATATGTTATGCAACCCATTTGAAGTGTTCACTTCCGTTAGTGAGTCTATTCTTGCAAAAAGGGTCTATAAGGGTTGTCCCTTGTCGGTGTTGCATAAAAGTTTTCCTTGTGACTTTGTTGAACTCAATATGGTAGATTTTGACATTCTTTTGGTATGGATTGGTTACATGCATATCATGCCGCTATTGATTGTAGAACTCATAAGGTTAAATTTCAAATCCCTAGTGAACCCGTCCTTAAATAGGAAGGTTGTGATTCGGTAGTCAAGGGTAGGTTCATCTCTTACCTTAAGGCTCAGAAATTGGTTTCCATGGCTTGAATTCATCATCTTGTGTGGGTTAAGAATGTTAAGTCTAGAGTTCCTTCTATTGAGTCAGTTCCCGTTGTCAATGAGTTTCTTGATGTTTTTTCCCATGAACTTCCGAGTGTTCCTCGTAAAAGGAAAATAGACTTTAGTATAGATCTCCTCCCCAATACCAAACTTATTTCCATTCCTCCATATCAGATAGCCTCAGCAGAGTTAAAGGAGTTGAAGGAGCAACTAACAGATCTACTAGAAAAAAGGTTCATAAGGTTGAAGAAGTCACCTTCAGGTGCATCGGTATTGTTTGTGAGAAAGACGGATGGTTCGCTTAGAATGTGTATCGACTATCGACAACTCAACAAGGTCACCATAAAGAATGGTACCTATTGCCAAGGATCGATGACCTATTTAATCAATTGCAAGGGGCTACTTGCTTTTCAACAAGATCGACCTTCGGTATTAGTATCATCAATTGAGGGCAAGGTAGTATGACATTCCTAAGACAGCTTTTCGAAAAAGATATAGGCATTTTGAGTTCGTTATGATATCTTGTGATCTAACTAATGCCCTGATAATATTTATGGATCTCATGAACAGGGTCTTTAAATCCTAACTTGATGCATTTGTTATGGTATTCACTGATGACATTTTGATCTACTCTTGGATAGAAGAGGATTACACACAACATTTAAGGGTGGTATTGCAAATATTGAGAGAAGAGAGGCTCTTAGCTAAGTTTGACAAATGTGAGTTTTGGCTAAAGGAGGTGGAATTCTTAGGATACGTGGTGTCAGGTGATGATGTTCAGGTGGACTCAAAAATGACAAAGTCAATAATGAATTGGCCTAGACCTTTGACTCCGATAGGCATTAAAAGTTTCTTTGGGTTAGTTGATTACTACTGAAGGTTTGTGAATGGGTTCTCCTCAATCGCTTCTCCTTTGACCAAATTGACTCAAAAAGGGGAAAACTTTATGGACGGATGAGTGTGAAAAGAGTTTTCAAACCTTTAAGGACAAGCTTATGCCCGCTCCTATTTGGATCTTTCGGAAGGATTAGAGGGATTCGTGGTGTATTGTGATGCTTCAAGAGTGGGATTAGGGTGTGTGCTAATGCAAAATAGTAAAGTCATTGCCTATGCTTCCAAGCAACTAAAGGTGTATGAGGTAATTACTCCATTCATGATCTTGAACTAGTAGCCATGGTGTTTTGCTTGAAGATATGGCACCACTATTTGTATGGCATATGGATGTGTTCACCGACCATAAAAGTCTCCAATATATGTTCACTCAAAGAGACTTAAATTTGAGGCAATTTATGTGGCTAGAGTTTCTTAGAGACTATGAAATGATATGCAATACCATCCGGGCATAGCTAATATGGTGGCCGACGCCCTAAGTCGGGTATCTATAGGTAGTGTAACTCACTTGAATGATAGCAAGAAAGAATTGGCAAGAGAGGTCTATTGGCTAGCTAAGTTGGGAGTTAGATTAAATGAAGTAGCAAATAGGGGTGTGGTAGTTATTGATAGTTCCCAATCTTATTTGGCCAAAGAGATCAAGTTCAAACAAGACCTTGACGCCGCCTTAGTGGAATTAAAGTCATTGGTAAGAGATGGTAAGGTGGAGGCATTCTCCCGAGGGGGAGATGGCATTCTTATGTATCAAGGTAGGTTTTGTGTGCCCAATGTTGATGACTTAAGAGAATTGATCTTGAAAGAAGGTCATAATTCCTCTTACTCCATTCATCCTGGATCTACTAAGATGTATAGAGACTTGAGAGAAGTGTTTTGATGGAGTAGTATAAAGAGAGGTATTGCTAAGTTTGTAGCCCGTTGTCATAATTTCCAACAAGTCAAGGCGAGCACTAAAGGTTGTGGCTTCACCTAAGACATAGAGATCCCTACTTGAAAGTAGGAAAAGGTCAACATGGATTTTGTGATTAGGTTGCCAAAGATTATAAAACATTTCGATTCCATTTATGTTATTATTGATAGAATGACGAAGTAGGCTCACTTTCTACTGGTTAAAACCACTTATAGTGTCGAAGAGTATGCTAAGTTATACATTCATGAATTGGTAAAAATGCATGGGGTTCGATTGGCCATCATTTCAAATCGCAGTGCCCAATTCATATTGCACTTTTGGAGGTCCTTCGAAAGGGGCCTTGGCACCAAAGTAAAGCTTAATATGCCCTTTCACCCACAAATGGTTGGGAAAGCTGAGAGGACTATTTAAACTCTTGAGGACATGCTCAGGGTTTGTGTCTTGGAATTTAAGGGTAGTTGGGATGAGCACCTTCTACTCATCGAATTTTCTTACAACAATAGCTACCACTCAAGTATTGGGATGGCTCCTTTCGAATCCCTTTAAGGGAGACATTGTCGATCCTTGGTTGGTTAGTTTGAGGTGGGAGAAATAGCTTTGTTAGGACCAGATCTAGTAATGGAAGCCTTGGAGAATGTGAGAATGATAAGAGAGACACTGGAAATGGCTTAAAGTCGATAAAGTCCTACACCGACACGAAGAGGAGAGAACTAGAGTTCAAGGCGGATGATTGGGTGTATTTGAGGGTTTTGACAATGAAAGGTGTGATTTGTTTTGGGAAGAGAGGAAAGTTAAGCCCTAGGTACATAGAGCCTTACCGGATTTTAAGGTATATTGAAAGGGTTTCATATGAATTTGAGTTTCCCATGGAAATGAGTATGTTTAACTTGGTTTTCCATGTCTCTATATTGAGTAAATATGTTGGAGATCCCAGCTCCATCGTGAGTTTAGAGGTGGTTGATGTCGTCGAAAACTTAGCTTATGAGGAAGTTTTGGTAGAATATTGGATAGGCAAGATAAGCGATTGAGAAACAAAGAGATACCCAAAGTCCGTTGGAGGAAGCAACATGTACAAATTGACATATGGGATGCCAAAACCATTATAACAAAATGATGTCCTTATATCTTCCATTCCGATCAAGTTTAAGGTAGTGTGATCTTCTTGTCATAGAATCATTTTTCCTGGTATGCCATTCTCATGACATTTATGCATGTATACGTGGGTTTGAACTTGTATTATAAGTATTATTTGAAAATACAGTGTTAAGATCTAAATATTGCATGCATAGTGTTTCGATATATGATGCATTGGCACAGGATGCACAAATTTATTCTATAGAGCTAGCCTTATCACATTCGGGGATAAATGCTCCCAAGAGAGAGATATTGTAAAATCCAACCTTAGATAAGCATGAAAAGTTCAAAAAAATGAGTGAGTTTTGATTTAGTTGATGTTTACGAAAGGGGTTATGACTCGTAGGTCGTAATACAACTCATAAAAGGGTCTCATAGGACTTGGCTGACTTGGTGAAATCTGGGGTATTTCTGAAGGCCAGTCTACTACTCGTAATATGACTCGTAAAGCCTTCTATGAGTTATAAAAGGGAATCTCATAGTAGGTTCCAATGATAGGGTATTCCTGGATATCTTACCTATGAGGGCTATTAACGATTCATAAATTGGTTTATAAGTCGTAATTCAAGGTGTCGTGCCATTCTCTAGAGACCCTGAATTTCAAGCTCTCTATCCATGAGAGGCTGTTCTACGACTCGTAGAGTGGACTACGAATCATAGATAGGGTCTTGTAGGTCAGTCCGGCTAATTTTTATAACGAGAAGTTTTATCATTTCTCAGCTTTTAATGCTCATAATACATCATTTTGGACCCTTAGGAGGCTCTTCGATATATTATAAACCTAAACCTGTCTCAATTTCCTCTCATTCTCCCACAAGATTCTTAAGTCTACATACTCCAATGTTCTTGAGCTCCCAAAGAAAGAACAAGCTAGGGTTTTAGTTCTATCTTCTCCAAATCAGGGTTCTCCATCATAAACACCAAGGTATGTGGGTTTTGATTGTGGGGACCTTACCCCCACATACTCAACGATTTTCTTCCCGAGCTTCCTCTCTCCAAGTTATGGGTTTTTATAAAGGTTTCATGGGTTATTTGCATAATATGATTCTGAAGGAAACTATGATGAATACTATGTTATTTTACTCTACATGATATTATGAAATGGTAGATATGAAATATATGTGATGTTATGATGAGGGTTCAAAGGTACCTCAACTATGTTTTGATATGATTTGGTAGGTTACTGTACATGATTTGAAAAAGGATTTTCACTACTCTCTTTATGTCTAAATGTGATATTTTTGCATGATTTTGAGTACAAATGTATACCTACCATGTTTTACTACGTTATGATCTAAGCTTCTTATATTAATAAATGCTCTATGGCAAGATATATGATTCAGACATGATATGATTTGTCAAAGGTCTCTTTTATATGCTATGAATGATGAGAATATTGTGAAAGAGATGAGAAGTTATGATGCCCTATTGTGATATAATGAAGTTTTGGTTTTAATGAGCTACTCTATGAACTTTGAGAATATTAAAATGTTTTGCATATTATGGAAATGATAATAGTTTGAGTATTCCTTGGGATTGTGACCTAGCACCGATGGATTGAGGGAGTGCTCTCTTTCCTTAAACTATATTCCTATCATAGGTTCCTTTTAGTAATGGGCATTGTTCCCTAAGAAAATATGCCTCCGAAATAGGTGTTATTTCTCGTAAAGAGAGGATATTGTATGACATGACATGACATAATATGATATGATATGCTAAATATGGAAATATTATCCAAAATAGGTGTTGTTCCCGTAAGGAAGGTTACTTCATACGAAATGGGTTTTATTCCTATAAGCTGAAGTATGATTTACCTTTGGCAAGTAGACCACCTCTTTACCGATGAGGGGATTTCATTGGAACTCCAAGTAATGGCTTGCTTGGTCTTATATGTTGATTGTGGTCCTTTCCCATTTATATAGGATATGCTATATAACTTGATTATGTTTCCCCATGTGATTTGACAATGGCATGGAGCATGCATGACATATTGAGACCATCTTTGTTGACTATGACTATGCATATTGCTGTATATGGCTTATATTTTGGTTACATTTACACCCCGTATACTTAGTACATCCTAAGTACTAATGCATACTCTTTGCCTGCATGATCTAACCATGCAGGAACCAGAGCATCGTACTATCCTCCACAGCCTCTACTCGGTTAGATGTCTTACCAAAGATTTTCTTGGTGAGTCCTCTGCATTCGGGACAAAATTTCACTTACCATTATGCTATCTCTAGAATTTGTTATTTTCGGATATTACTTTTTGAGGGTAAGCCCGCAGAATGTCTTGGCCCTCGATCAATTGCGTAGGTAAAGGTGTCGTTGGATGTTAATACAACTTAGTATTATTGATCTTGACTCTCATGCTATGTTTTATGAAAACATATCTTAGGCCAATTTTCCCTTTTGATTAAATTAGCGCTTATCTATGCTTTCGCAAACCTAAGATGTGTCATATGTACTTAAGAGGCTTATTTGGGATTCTCTCGGGTTTCCCATTCGCCTGTCATGTCTAGGCTCGAGGCGTGATAATATATTTTTTTTCAACAATTATTGCATCCACAGTACTTGATACTTGGTTTGAATAAATCTAAAAAAAATTGTATCAATGTAGGGTATAAACTGTCATAAAGCAAGTCCCCAGACATTCGTTAAGGTTTGGAGTAATAAATAGTTGAAAATATATTGACGATATCAAAAAAGCCATTGGTAATGGTGTATTAGCCTTGTTTCGTCAATCTATTTATGGACCTTATCTGAATATGCCTATGTCAAATTTTCATGGACAAATGATGAAGGGTCTTCTGTTATTGGAGATTGAGCATGAGAATGAAGATGTAATCCACATCAAACATGGCAAGGGTAATGTACTTGTATTCGATCAGAGAGACTTTTGCATCATCACTGAATTAAAGTGCACCCGCAAGTCAATGATTTCCAATACACCGATGAATCTCCCAATAAGTTGATGCATAAATATTTTCTCGAGCCAAATCTAAATGTCAAACAAGGCTATCTGACTTCTCTCTTTTTGATGGGTCAGTGGCATAATGATGATGATGCCTTTAGAATGACAATTCTATACTTCATTCGCACATTTTGTACTCCCAATTGCTAGAATCTCCTGTTCTAGTCGATGACTTTTCCATGATCGAGGATGACACATATGTGCGATATCCTTGGGGGATTAATGTCTATGACACACTAATTAAAAGCTTTAGGCAAAACTTTAATGTTGAAAAATAGTTTTATCGGTTCTATGGTATGTCATACGCTCTTTACATTTGGATATACGAGTGCTCTTCAATAGTTGCCAAAAATATTGTTAAAAATGATAATCACATCCTAAGAATTTTGAATTGGCAAGTTGTTGGGTAGAGACTAAAATTTGATACTTTCTTGCCTACCATGTTCATGGAGATGCTTATATTTTTATTACAATCAAAATTTTTACATGACTTCATTGTTTGCGAATGACTGATAAAAATAATATATATATACTATTGATACAAAATAAAATGCACAAAGTGATACAAAAAAATTTGGTCATATTGATACAAGTTATTTTGTATTAGTTTTATACAGTTTATATCAACAGTATCAATACTGATACATGATACAATAAGGTGTCTCAAGTATATACTTCTATCAACATCTTGTTTGTTTTCAACATTGATACATACTTAAGCAATTTTTGCACTTCTTGGCATGTATTAGCAACTTACAAGATTTTGATTGCTAAACTATTGACTACTCACTATGTATCAATACTATTTATTACATAAATTTATTGGCATGTGACAATAAATTTCAAGCAAAATGGTCAAACGTAGGTTATTACTTTCTTTTTTTTCTTATTTTTTATCAAGTCCTATGTTCCAATATAGTTCCAACCGCTGAAGAACTGGCACCTTTTCAGCTACCAGACCCAGTAGATATTCTTGAATTTGTACCAATTATATCATCTACGCCATCAACAACTCGTGTTCATTCGAAGCGTTTAGAAAAAAAGGTCTTGTCTAGTTTTGAGGATTTCAGTACTGAACCACCTAAACACTTGTTAAGAAGTTCAAAGCGCATTGTTAATTCAACGTCCCCACAACCACCCAAAAAGCTGATGGCTATGCAAGAAAAAAAAATTTGTCCCTGTGCAAATTGCCAAGGCAAGAAAGCCCATACTTTAAGCATAAGTCTATAGAGAAGATGAGGCACATCCATCAGCGTCTACTCTTTCATACCAATCAACCCCCTAAGCTAAACACGACAATACAAGTGAAATGAAGCAAGTCAATCATTTTTTGAAGTTAACCAAATTATTTTATTTTTTTTAAGGTTGATTGAAAATTCAATGAACTTGATCTTAAGGTCAATGAAACTGATCGTAAGGTCAATGGACTTGATCGTAAGGTCAATGGACTTGATCATAAGATTAGCGTCCTGGAAGCACTGATAAAATCAAATCATAAAGATACTACGATAGCTCTTGGAAAGGATGTCCCCATTCATGAGGAGGTAACAAACACAAATTTAACAAAGTTAATTTTACTAACCTCATTATGTCATTTTTTATGGGATTTTATTTTAAATTATTTCTGAAATTTGAAGGATGCCAACGATGTACCAGCATCGACTGCACATGATGATTCTGATCATAGAGGACATGATGATCACACTGATAATTTAGTGACTCCTCCTCTAAGTCTTGTTCCTGCAAGTTTCATGGAGGTTACGGAAGATAAATACCATTATGCTGATCCAATCAAGCTATTTATTAGTTTTTTTTTAAAAAAGTTTTGTGTATAAATAGATTTATATGATGTATCAATAGATTTAAGCATAGCATCATTTTTACTAATATGTAGAATACATTATATACTCATTATAGTAAAAATTTTAAACTGAAGTATCAATAAAATATACAATCAACTATCAGTATAACAAATAAAATTTAATTTGATCATATGTACTGATACATAATAGTCTTATCTTCATACATTAACAATCTATTATTTTTGTTACTTACAAAATCCTTATCATTTTTTCAGGTTGTTCCAACATTCAAAGATCTACCCATAATTGAAGAAGCTGATGAACCCTAATAACAGACCAATATACAGAAATATATTGCAACACAAATAACGTAATATATCAATAAAGAATTTTATTTCATCTGGCATGTATAAAAAAATTATATATATTTTTGTTATTATCTATTGATACACTTATTTGTTATGTTAGACCCCGTAATTAATTCGCTCGAAGTAAATCGTTCAATTGGAAAAGTTATGGCGAACATGGCGTATTCTA
>JAOTQJ010009699.1:0-18037 GCA_025642045.1 Solanum sejunctum
TGTGGGAAATTATGTTGGTATGATCTCGTTTGTATGATATATTTGTTGGGCGGTTCTGCCGCAGCGGTGACCTTGTCAGCCCGCATATATGCATATGTATATATGTTCATATGGCAATGTATGGTACTGTTGGGTTCGCTGTTTGCAGGTGGGGTTGGTTAGAAAACCAGAGGAAACTCTGTCAAAATTTTGGGAAATTCCTTAGCTGTAGTGGATGGAAATTCGGTATAGCATATGTCTGGGTGCCCTATCGGCACTAATCATAGCCCCTGGGTTGGGTCGTGACAAGTACCTTGATAGCTAATGAAGGGGCTAGTGCCTTGATAACTGAGGTGGGGGTTTGTACTCATCAACCGAGGTGGGTGTTTGTAATCATCAACCATGTGAGACGTTTGTACTTTGCCACAAGGGTGATAAGGTGAGATTATCATCAACCATGTGAGGGGTTTGTACCACACCACTAAGGTGATGGTGTGAGATCATCATCAACCGACCAAGGGTTCGTACTTGAAGAGATGTAGCTTGGTCTATTCTACATATATGATAACCTCTATGAGCATGTGTTATTCAAACATGTCTCACTTGAGCATTGAGTACATGCCATGTTGTTATGTGATGCTTATTGCCTATTGTTATATATTTTGATTATTATGCCTAATTCTTGTAGCATTGTATCATACATACTTAGTATTTTCAAACGTAATAACACATACTCTATGCCTATATGATGTCACCATGTAGGAACCGGTTCCCAAGTTGATCCTCCTCCTTCTCCTCCACATGGCTAGTTCGATACTACTCAAGCTATTTGGTAAGTCCTCCACTTCGGGGATATTAAAGTATGTTGCTCTTATTGTATATTGAGATATTCTTCCTTATGCTCTATTTTTACTATGAGGGTGAGCCTAGTTGCTTTGTCTTAGCCCCTACTCTTATCTATATATTAGAGCTGTTTGTTGGACAAGTTATGCATCTATGATATGAGATTTGACTCTTGTCTCTTGATTATGATATTGTGCAAGCTTTTTCCTTAGCCCCATTTGCCTTTATTCTTGCTCTTTAATGTCTTATATATGATTGTGCAACCAATGATGTGTAATGATAAGTTAAGAAGCTTGTCTAGGGTCCTTTTACCCTAGACAAGCCCCATTCGCTGTGTCTCATTTGGGCCCTATGCTTGGGTCGTGACAAACTTGGTATCAGAACACTAGGTTGATAGATCCTTGGAGTCCAATACACCGGGTCGATTAGAGTCCTATTCATGGTTATGAAATGCACTATTACAATATGTAGGAGGCTATGAGACATTTTAGGGAATGTTTCCTTCTTCAGTTCTAAGTCGTGCTATAGAGTTGTGAAAGCTTCTCCCTTAACATTTTTTCTTTGTGTGCTGGATCATGCCAAACACTTGAGTAAGAAGGGCCCAAACTCCCGAGGAGAAACCTAACAATGGTGAGCTCTGAGATGCTCTCACTATGCTTGCCCAAGTGGTGCCCAACCAAGTCAATCTAGAGGCCCAAGCCCTCATGCTACTACTGCTGGAGCTAGGGTAAGAGACTTTATGATGATGAATCCTCTAATTTTCTATGAGTTAAAGGTGGATGAAGATCCACAAGAGTTCGTTGATAAGGTCTACAAAATCTTGAATATCATGGGTGGTGGGTCGAATGAAAAGGCGGAGTTAGTGGTATACCAACTCAAGGGGGTAGCTCAAATATGGTATTATCAATGGAAGGGTGAGAAGGGTGTTGGTAACATTGTCCTTTGCGAGGAGTTCAAATTGGCTTTCCTTAACCGGTTTTTCCCTTTTGAGGTTAGGGAAGCAAAGTTGGTAGAGTTTATGAACTTGAAACAAGGTGCAATGAGTGTGAGGGAGTATGCCATCAAGTTTAATCAAGTTTCAAAGAATGCTCCTCATTTGATTGCCAATCCTAGATATATGATAAATAAATTTGTGATAGGGTTCTCTGTCTTGGTGAGTGAAGAATACCGGTCTGCCTTGCTAATTAGTGACATGGACTAGTCTCGATTGACGACTTAAGCTAAGCAAATGGAGGCAAAAAATTGAGAAAGAGAAGGGCGTGAGGCCAAGAGGGCCCGATTTGAGGATAAATTCCAAAAGGGTGCTAGATATAATTAAGGCCAAGGGTCTCCTCGTGCTACTAATAGGGTGTTTACCAATGACTTCCTTAGGCCTCAAGGTGTTGGTGGTGTGGATCCTATTAATGGATGTCCTAGATGTGGAAGGAATTATAGAGGCCCACGTATGAAAGATTCTAATGCATGCTTTGATTGTGGGAAGCTTGGGCACAAGAAGGTTGATTGTCTAAGAAATTATGGCAAAGTCGAAGGTGCTAATATGGTCCCATTGGGTAGAGGTGGTCCTAAAGATGGTGCCCCAAGGCACAATCAGTTTTATGCTCTACGTGGGAGGCAAAGGGTTGGTGAGGTTCCCAATGTTGTTACTAGTTTGTTGAAAATCTTTGACTTTGATGTATACGCTTTGATTGATTTGGGTGCCACTATTTCCTTTGTTACCCCTTTTGTTGCTAAAAAGTTTCATGTTGTCCCCGAGTTGTTGCATGAGTCATATGAAGTGTCTATTCCTATAAGTGCCTCTATTTTTGTTAGAAAGGTTTATAGGAATTTTTCTATTTGTATTTTGCATAAGTTATTACCTTGTGATCTTATTGAATTAGACATGGTAGAATTTAATGTCATTGTTGGGATAGAGTGGTTGCACACCTACTATGCCTTTATTGATTATAGAACCCGTAGGGTTAAATTTCAATTTCCAAATGCACCCATCCTTGAGTGGGAGAGTCAAGATGTGGTGGTCAAGGGTAGATTCATTTCATGCATTAAATCCTATAAGTTGATCTCTAAGGGGTATCTTTACCATCTTTCGATGGTTAAAGATGTGGAGCCCAAAATCCCTTCCTTTGAGTCAGTTCTGGTTATAAATGAGTTTCTTGATGTCTTCCCAAATGACCTCAGTGTCCCTCCCAAAATGGAGATAAATTTTGGCATAGATCTCCTTTTAGATAATTATCCTATCTCCATTCCCCTTTAATATATGGCCTTGATGGAGTTGAAGGAGTTAAAAGAGAAATTAAAAGATTTGTTTGAGAAAGGATTTATTATATATAGTCAATCACCTTGGGGTTCCCTAGTATTATTCGTGAAAAATAAGTATGGGTCACTTAGAATGTATATTGACTACCAGCAACTCAATGGGGTCACTATCAAGAATAGATATCCTTTTCCAAGGATTGATGACTTGTTTGACCAATTGCGAGGGGCTATCTTCTTCTCTAAGATCAATCTTCGA
Source organism: Solanum sejunctum (assembly GCA_025642045.1). Lineage (NCBI taxonomy): Eukaryota > Viridiplantae > Streptophyta > Magnoliopsida > Solanales > Solanaceae > Solanum > Solanum sejunctum. Next base: position 3,332 of record JAOTQJ010009699.1, read on the forward strand.
TACGGGTGTCATCAAGTGAGGGTGAGGGAGTGTTATAATACTAATATAGTCTTTCAGACTAGATATGGATTAATATAGTCTTTCGGACTAGATATGGACATTATGAGTTTGTTGTGATATCATTTGGGTTGACCATTGCACCCGTCATCTTCATGGACCTAATAAATATGGTCTTCAAACCCTATCCTGATTCCTTTGTTGTGTCTTCATTGATAATATTTTGATCTATTCACATAGTAAGGAGGAATATATGGGTAATTTGAGGGTTGTGTTGCAAAGATTGAGGGAGGAGAAATTGTATGTCAAATACGATAGGTGTGAATTTTGGTTAAAGGAGGCTGCATTCTTGGGTCATGTGGTGTTGGGGGATGGTATAAAAGTGGATTCTAAGAAAACAAATGTGATTAGAAATTGGCCTAGGCCATTGACCCCATCAGATTTTAGGAGCTTTTTGGGCGTAGCAGGTTATTTTAGAAGGTTTGTGAATAGGTTCTCCTCCATTGGTTCCCCTATGACCAAATTGACTCAAAAGAAGGTTAAGTTTGTATGGATCTACGAATGTGAGAGGAGCTTCCAAACATTGAAATATAGGCTTGTATCTGCTCTTATATTGTTACTATTAGATGGGGTTGAGGGTTTTGTTATGTATTGTGATTCAGCTAGAGTTGATTTAGGTTGTGTGCTAATGCAAAATGGTAAGGTCATAGCCTATGATTCTAGATAACTAAAAGTGCAAGAAAGGAACTACCCTACCCATGATCTACAGTTAGCCGTCATTGTGTTTGCATTAAGAATTTGGCGTCATTACTTGTATGGGGTGCATGTTGAGGTCTTCACTGATCATAAGAGCCTCTAATTTGTCTTCACTCAGAACGATCTCAACTTGAGACAAAAAAGGTGTTTAGAACTTCTTAAAGACGATAACATGAGTGTGCATTATTATCCAGGTAAGGCAAATGTGGTGGCGGATGTGTTGAGCATGGTGTTTATGGGCATCCTATCTCATATTGGTGGTGGTGATAGGTAGATGGCTAGAGAGGTGCATAGATTAGCTAGATTTGGGGTTAGGTTGGAAGAAGTTGGTGATGGTGTTGTTATTTATGGTTCTAAATCTTCCTTGGTTGATGAGGTGATAGAAAAATAAGATCCTGATTCTTCGTTGCTTGAATTGAAAGCCTTGGTCAAAGAGAGCAAAGTAGAGGTTTCCTCCCAAGGGGGAGATGGTGTTAGTCGATACCAACGTTAGTTGTGTGTGCCTTGTGTTGATGGTTCGAGAGAGAAAATTCTTGATGAGGGCCATAATTCTTCTTATTCTATCGACCCCCGTTCCAGCAAAATGTATAGAGACTTGAGGGATGTGTATTGGTGGGGAGGCATGACGGGGGACATTGCCAAATTTATTTTCGGGTGCAATAGTTATCGACAAGTCAAAGTTAAGCATCAAAGTTGGGGAGGCCTAACCCAAGACATAGAGATTCCTTCTTGGAAGTAGGAGGCAATTAATGTGGATTTTGTGATTGGGTTGCCCAAGACTAGAAAATGTTTTTATTCCATTTGGTTAGTGGTTAATAAGATAACGAGATCTGCTCACTTTCTACTGGTGAAGATCACTTGTGGAGCTTAAGAGTATGCACGATTCTACATCCATGCGATAGTAAGGATGCATGAGATTCCTTTGTTCATCATATCAGATCATGGTTCTCAATTCACTTCACACTTTTGAAGGTTCTTTCAAAGGGATCTTGGTACAAAAGTTCACCTTAGTACGGTCTTTCATCCTCAAACGGATGGCTAAGCCAAAGGAACCATTCAAACACTTGAGGATATGCTAAGGGCTTGTGCATTGGAGATGAGGGGTAGTTGGGATAACCATCTTCCTTCAATTAAGTTTTCCTACAACAATATCTATCACTCTAGTATCAATATGGCTCCTTTTGAGACCCTTTATGGGAGATGTTGTAGGTCACCGGATGGTTAGTTTGAGGTTGAAGAGGTGGATTTATTGGAAACAAATCTGGTTATGGAGGCTATTGAGAAGGTTAGGATGATTAGGAAAAGATTGAAAAGGGCCCAAAGTTGTGTCGATGTGAGAAGAAGAGACCTTGATTTCAATGTGGGTGATTGGGTCTATTTGAATGTTTCTCCAATGAAAGGTCTGGTCTGTTTTTGTAAAAAGGAGAAGTTGAGTTAAAGGTATGTTAGTCCTTGTAAGGTGATAAAGAGGGTTGTCAAGGTAGTTTATGAGTTAACATTGACTAATGAAATGAATTTGGTTCATCTAGTGTTTTATGTCTCAATGATGAGAAAATGTGTTGGTGATCCTAATGCTATTATGCTTCGTGATGCTGTGGGTGTTTTTGGGGATAGATTGACTTATGAGGAGGTTCTGGTTCAGATCTTAGATACGTAAGTGAAGATATTAAGGAACAAGGAGGTGTCATTTGTTAAGGTCCTTAGGAGGAACTAACACATCGAAAGTTCTATTTGGGAGCCCAAAGAGGATATACAAAAGTGATATCCTTAACTTTTCCACTCCACTCAAGCCTAAGGTACTGATTCTAATTCCCATGTGTGATTTCAAGTATTATGCTTCAGTCTCTATGTCATTCATATGCATTCATGTTTAAGTTGGCAAGTCATGATTATTTTACACTCACTTTGAGATTTTGAAAATGGTGTTTTAAATGTAATGTGGCATTTTAGTTGGAGCTTATTTGTTTATGATCATTTTTGTCTTATGTCTATTTTACATTCGGGGATGAATGTTCTCAAGGAAGAGATACTGAAATGACCACAAAAATTGCCCGAAAATGTACTTAGAATGCCCAGAATTTTAAATTCCATATATCTTAAAATTCATTTGCTATTTCAAAAATTCGACTTCATATTCTTATTTAGGGGGTCCAAATTAGGTGGAAAATGGTCTAACCCCATTTAAGAGCGAAATATTAGCAATTATGAAATTCCAAGGATGCATATTCCAGTGGGGTTTTCGCGTTGCCCTCGCGACGCACCCCAGTTCATTTTAGGGACCATTTTTTTAAGTTTGGTCTAAGACATCCAAGTCTTGGGCCTACGTGTTCCCAAACGTGTTTTTTACTTATATTTAGCCGAATTTCACGCTCATATCATCCTAAACATTCCCAATACTCTCTCAAACACTTAGTCATATTTTCACTCTCCAAACACAAGTTACAAACCCTCATCCCAAGGTAAGGTTCTCTTTCAAAGTTGTTCTTCAAGCTTTAAGTCTCGATCTCTAATCTTCACCAAGTTCATCTCCAAGCTAAGGTATGTGGATTTCTTTCATGGGTTCCTTCCACCCATGATACCCAAGTCTCCTTTTACTCAAATTACATGATTTGAAGTTGATTTACAAGTGGGTCTTGCATATTGTTAAATTCACTGCATACTATGTTAAAGCTATGTAAAGTTATGACTATTTTGCTATGTTTTGAGCTATAAATCTTAGGCTATTGTAAGATTTAATGAGAGGTATTGATGTGTATTGCTTGAGGGTGTTACAAGATGTTGATTGCTGGTTTTACAATGGATTTTCTTGCATGGTTTCATCACTATATTCCTTGGTTTTATACTAGCATTACACACCCTTTAAGTGTTTGATAAAATATCTGGTTGTAGTTTCTTGAAGGCATCGAAGCTCTAAAGAATGAGATATGATATGATTGACTATATGATGATGAAATGAGCTTATGTACATGATAAATTCTATATGAAGTGTTATACTAGACCATTCCTAATCTTGGGGGGAGGGGGGGAAGAACTAAGAGCCCGAATAATTTTGTCGAGGGTTAGTGCCTTGATAGCCAATCAAGGGGCTAGTGTCTTGATAACCAAGGTGGGAGTTTGTACTCACTAACAGAGGTGCGGGTTTGTACTCATCAATCATGTGAGAGGTTTGTACTTTGCCACAAGGGTTATAAGGTGAGACTATCATCAACCATATGAGGAGTTTGTACCACACCACCTGGGTGATGGGTGAGATCATCATCAACCAACCAAGGGTTTGTTCTTGGGGAAATCTAGATTAGTCTATTCTACACGTATGTTAACCTATATGAACATGAGTTATTCAAAAATGTTTCACTTGTGCATTGAGCATACATGCGATATTGTTATATGATGTCTATTGCCTATTGTTATGCATTTTGATTATGATGCCTAATTCTTGTTGCATTGCATCCTACATACTTAATACATTCAAATGTAATAATGCATACTCTATGCCTACTTGATATTACAATGTAGGAACTAACGCCCAAGTTGATCATCCTCTTCCTCCACATGGCTAGTTCAATTCCAATCAATCTAGTTGGTGAGTCCTCCACTTCGGGGACCTTAGTCTATGTTTCTCTTATTGTGTATTGAGACTTTCTTCCTTATGTTCTATGTTGACTATGAGGGTAAGCCCGGTTGCTTTGTCTGAGCCGTTACTCTTATCTATGTACTAGAGGTGTTTGTTGGACAAGTTATATATCTATGATATGAGATTTGACTCTTGTCTCGTGATTAGGATATTATGCAAGCTTTTTACTTAGCCCTTTTTGCCCCTATTCTTGTGTTTAATGTCTATTATATGCTACCACGATCAATGATGTGTAATAAAAGTTTAGAGGATTATCTAGGGTTCGTTCGGGTTCCCCATTAGCCATGTCACGTCTGGGACCTAGGCTTGGGTCATGACAGTTACTTGCCAAGGTAAAACTCCTAAACACCTAAGTGAATCCACTAAGTCTGATGTGAATTGGGTACTTGCCTATAGTTCTTAGACTTGGGTACTCGCCTCAAGCCCTCATAATTAGGGTACTCTCCTCTTAGAGATATGGGGACTTGTCTCTAATCCCTCCACATATGGTGGCACGTAGTTCCAGGACTTGGGGACTCGCCTATAGTAGACTTGGTGCCAAGTCTAATCCCATGGAATATATAAGATAATTATACTTTAATAACTTGGAATAAACATAGAGACATAGCACGAGTAGCTCTTAACATCATTGACCTCAAATGGTGAGCCTAACTTCAATCATAAGAATGGGTCATCATCATCATTACCCTTTCATTAACACCAATATCAAAGGCTCACAAGATGTATAATCTTAACAAAGGGGATTAATCCGACCCTACAACATCATCTATATTTCCATGATTTAAACACATCTTTAAAAGGCTCATAATAATCATAGAGTCACTTGAATCATAACTCAACCAATATATCATCAAAACCTAAAGAATCCTTACAAAGGCATTTTATCAAACACTTGGCGGGTGTGTAATAGTAGTGTAAAACCATGCAATTCAAGAGTGTTATCATGCTAGAAAATCTAATGTAAAACCATAAATAAATACTTGATAACACCTTCAAGAAATATACATCGAAACCCTTCATCAAATCTCAAGATAGATCAAAGCTTAATAGCGCAAGACATAGTAAAATAGTAACAATTTCATAAACCCCAACATAGTGTGCAGTGAATTTCATAATAAACAAAACCCATGAATAAATCAACTTTAAATATTGTATTTTTTTAGAAAAAATCTTGGTAATCATGGGTGAGAGGAACCCATGAAATAAACCAACATACCTTAGCTTTGGAGATGAAATTAATGAAGATTGGAGATGTAGAGGGAGACTTTAAGCTTGATTGAATTCTTTAAGATCCGGAGAGGGTTTTGGCACTTGAAATTTGAGAGAAATATAAGCCTATGTGTTTGAGTGAGTATTGGGAAATGTCTTGAATGGTATGAAGGTAAATTATGGCTAACTATAGGTATTTTCACGTGTGGGAAGGCTTAGGAACAAGACCCAAAGGCCTTGGACTAGATAACAAAAATTGGACAAAAATAACATAGAGGTATGTCACGTCAAGAATGCGCACTACACACCGAAATTTGACACATTAAAATTTTGGATTTTGCTATGGTCACTCTGAAATTTGTGCTAGACCCATTCCCCACTCAATTTTGCCTCCTAAACAAGAATATGAAGTCGAATTTTTAAAATAATGCACAAATTTTTAGATATATGAAAATTACAATTCCTACACTTCTGAGGCATATTTTCAGGCACTTTTTAGGGTCATTATAGATGAGACCTTCACATACACCCAACCACCAATACAATACTCATGATACCTCTTTCATACATTAGATTAAAAGCCATTGGTGACTTTGAACCATCTTCTACTTTCCTTAACCGATCCTACTCTTTCCATAGCCTCCAACACTAAATCTAGGCTTATAGAATTCATCCCATCTAACTCAAACCATCCCACCAAAGACCTACACCTTCTACCATACAAAGCCAAAAATGGCACCATACCAATGCTAGTACGAAAGCTATTTTGTAAGCCAACTCAACAGGTGATAGGTGATCACCATAATTAACCTTGAATTCTAACATTCTAGATGTCTACATCTCACTCCAAAGTTTGAATTGTCCTCTTGGATTTCCCAAATCGATTAACGATGAAAACTGGTATGTACCTAACTTCATCTTAGGGCCAAGTAAACCTTTAAGTTGATTTCCAAAAGTGAGAAGTAAGTTGGGTACCATAATCGAACATAATAAAAGTACGCATACCACCTAGTATAAATAACTCCAAATTACATAACTTGGGATTATCTTTAACATTGAGAGTAGTCTCAACCAATAAAAAGTGAGACGAGTTAGTTGCTTGGTCAAAAAATAAGCCAAATTGAATTAAATTGCTTTTATGTCCAAGGCAATCCAACCACAAAACTCATTTTCACCACTTCCCACTCCCAAGTAGAAATATTAATATCTTGAGCAAAAACACCATGTCTTTGGTGCTCTACTTTAACTTGTCGACAATTAGGACATTAGAACATAAATTTGGCTATATCCTTCTTTATACCGTACCACTAATACACCTCTCTCAAATCCTGATACATGTTAGTGGACATTATGTGGATAGAATAATTAGAGTTAGGGGCTTTACTCATGGTCATCTCCCTAAAACCGTCAACATCCAAAAAACACGCTCGATCTTGGTATCTAATTACTCCAATCCCCCTGGGGTAAAACCTCTATCTTATTTTGGCAACCAACTTCTTCAATTCAACCAAGGAAGGATCTATATCTTGCTTAGCTTTCTCATCAACAACAACCAAGGTTTCGGCCCCGTCCTAAACATGAATACCTCTATCATTAGAGTCGATAAACCTAACAACCAATCTAGCAAAACATTAAACATCTTTTGCCAACTCTTCCTACCCTTCACACACATAAGCCATATTTCCCATAGATAGTCCACTAAGAGCATTGGCTGCAATATTTGCCTTGTTCGGGTGATATTGTACACTCATTTCCTAGTCCTAAAGAGTTCCAACCATCTCCTTTGCCTAAAGTTAAGATCCCCTTTAAGTGAATACATATTGCAAACTCTTATGGTCGGTGAAAATGTTAATGTGCACCCTATATAAATAGTACCTTTAAATTTTCAAAGCAAATACCACCGCCAGTAAGTATAAATTATGAGTCAGGTAGTTACGCTCATGCCCTTTCAATTTTTCTTGACATGTAAGCTATATCCTTACCATGTTGCATAAGTACACAACCTAACCTAATCCAAGAAGCATTACAACACACTACCAATCCATCTAATCTATCTGATAAATTCAAAACAAGAGCCGATGTAAATTGATCTTTCAACACTTGAAAACTCTCCTCACATTCATCCGACCACACAAATTTAGCCTTGTTTTGAGGCAACCTAATCAATGGAGATATAATAGATAAGAAAGCTTTAACAAACCTTCTATAATAATTTGCCAACCCAAGAAAACTGTGAATATTTTAAGGAGCAAGCTTGCTAAACAATTCACAACCTTCACCAACTTCCATCTAACCTTATCTATAAGATCTGATATAACATCCTCTTTGCTTGGATTACATTATGAGCCCAAAGTAACTCTCCCTATCTGGTAGGGAGGGATGGAGGCAAGAAATGTTACACACGTTCTATGGCATGATGAGAATCATGAAAGGTGAAATATTTCCTAAAACATCTTGTAGCCTCTTACCCATACATATGGCACACTTCATACCTATGAATAAGACACTACTTGATGTGGCATGTTGCACTTCGAGGAATATTTATAAAACTAGTGCTCTCTGATACCATTTTTGTCACAACATGGACCTTGGGTCTAGGAGAGACATGGCAAATGGGAACCCGAGAGGACCCAAACAAGCCTCATAGTATCTGTTTACACATCGTTGATTCAGAAGTCCATATGAAATAGTAAACACATAGTTCTAAGGGATGGGAAAGTAGGACTTGCGCTATAGGGACATCTCAGGGAAAAGGATTAGCATGAATTCAAGTAGCACAGAGCACATAATGATTAAGGGACGAGTTAGTATGACTCACTCTATGAGGTTAATTCGAGGTTTGGGATCATTCACATTTACACATCAAACAGACATAAATATTATAATCCTCATAACAAATCCATAATAGCCATATCCGAAAGATATCCATAACCATTAGCTTCAAATACAACACATAACACATAGATCCCACAAGAGTGTATAAGATGTCCAACAATGCATCTAAACTTGAGAAGGGATGGGGCCCAGGTCATACTCTGGGCTCACCCTCAAAGTAATCAACATAAGCAAAAAAGCAATGTGAGGTAGAGAAATGGTGGCTTGTCCTTTGAAGATAGGACTTATCACAATAAGTATCTCAAATCAACTCTAGTTGTCCAATGGTAGATGAAAGCAATATTTGATCCCTACATAGTAAGATCATATAGGAATAGTATGCGTTAGTACATTTGAATTTACGAAGTATGTGAGGTGCAATATATGTATCTTACCACAACCTGCATACAATATTAGATAACAAGGGAACATAATACATATATATACAAAGGAATGTCAAATAAAAAGATGCTATTAAATTTATGATGAATGAAATGCAAATGATGCTCATATATATATTGGGGATGTAGCCATAACCGACATCTCAAACTCATGCAAGCTATTACATGAATTTTCCCATTGTTGACCTCCCATTAGGTGAGAGAAGATTACTTGCCAAAGGTAATCTACACCACACTTTATAACCTAGTCATTTCGTTTGTGGCAACCACCTTTCTAACGACGCATTCATTTTGGAAGGATTTCCTTATCAAAACATATCATATGATATCATAAACGGATAGCCATCCCTTATGACTTGGTTATTTCGATGATAAATACAATTCTTATGATGGCATATAGTTAAAAGAAAAGAGTATGGACCCTTGGGTATAGTCGATGCCGACATCCAATCTATCGGTGCTAGGTCATCATCCCACCAGAATATATATGTATACATTTTTGTAAAAGAGGCATAAGTTTTCAAATTATTTTCATGCATTCTTCGACTTAAAAGCCAAATCACATTTATAACAATTTATACTTAGATTAAAATGCGAAATCATAGTTCATAGTCATAATACTCAAAGATATAAATAGCACATTTACACATACATAATGGTGCAGGCACCCATAATGCTCCAAGTGCCATAATCATAGGCATAATGTGATCACATCCTTGTCATAACCAATATCTTTTTACAAATATATCGTAGAACATAATTGGGTTTAATCACCTTCATAACTTTCATAAATTCTCATAAACAAGAATGCATATGCTATGAATAATATGAGAATAACATGAGTAATTGAGATTCAATCTACAATCAATAGCATAACATGAAATTGGATTAAATTCATTATTAAATACACATTTAAAATCGTGTATAAACCACCCCTGCTCAAACAAGCTTTTAAAAGGGACATGCATAATCATAGATTCATAAAAATAATGAAATTCAATATTTCAAACCTTACATAATCTTAAAAATTAATATATAAACATAACCCATTCATTATTGGAATATAAGGAATCAAAATATTTAAAACCCAAAATTAAAGTAAGCAAAATTCATGTAGATTTCTTGAAAATAGTTTGGGTTTCCTAGATTGAAAGTAACCAAGGATCAAAACCCACATACCGTCACAAGATGAAAAGAACCCAGGAGAAAAATTGATGAAGAATTGAATGTGTCTTGATTCCAAAGTTGAAAATCCTCAAGAACCTTTCACAGGATTTGTTAGAATCTTTTGAATGAGAGAGAGTGAGCCTGAATAATTTTAATAGGGTTTTTAGGTCTTTAAAAGGTTAATATATAACATTGGAGATCCCGAAAGACTAATCGAAATAACCAAATGTACGAAAACACCATTAATAAGATAAAATTTTAAAATCTCGTATATACCCCTACATAGACGAGTTCTACAAAAAGGGGGCATAAATTCTTCATCCGAACTCTAAATCAGATGAAACCAAGTGTGTTGGAAAGCTGACTCAAAGCTTTAATTTGATAGGTCATAGACTACCTAGTTCATTTTATGATAAGAGATATGCCCATTTAAAGTTGACCCTTCAATTGGTGCTTGTGAAAAACTTGGCCGCCGGAATTCCTTTAAACATGACTTGATGTAAGAGTCCCATGATGGCCTTAAACAACATAAATATGCTTGAATTTAAGGCTTGAAAGTGAACTTAGATCGAACATGGAGGTTCAATTAGGTGTCACCTTGGTCCAAAACTTTTCAAAACCAAATCTCAAGTGTCACTAAAACTATACAAAAGTCTGGGTTGTGTCCTTATATCATCTACCCCTTGGGAACATTCGTCCTTGAATATGGAAGAAAAAGGCTTGAAAGGCTTAAATTAGAACATGAAACTTCTAATCACAAGGTACAATGCATAATTCATCATTTGAAAATCATTGTGTCATTAGTACTCATATCAAAACATATTCAAATCATTTTAAACATCATGGAAGTAAATTGTTTCAAGTATATGTATACATATCATGTCATGAGACACCAAAGTGAAAGAATTAAGACCATTGAGAAGGGGAAGAACCTGATATCATAGGCTTGAGTAGATTGGAAAGGATAGAGGTATCATCACATCATACTTGTTTCTACTTCCTATGTAGTACTTTTAATATATTGATCCTCGTTACGAAGCCTATCCATTTGCCCATCTAGGATCTCAATAAGAACTTCCTCATAAGACAAGTTATCCTCAACCTCAATGCCTTCCAAAGTCGCAATAGCACTAGTGCCACCAACAAACTTCCTCAACATAGAGACATAAAAAATTGAATGAATAGAACTCAAACTAGGGTACAAATCCAATCTATAGGCCACATTCCCAAACAGCTCAACAATCTCATAAGGGTCTACATACCTGAAACTTAACTTGCCCTCTTTTCCAAAATGCATTACACCCTTCATAAGTAATACCTTCACATATAATCAATCACCAATACAAAACTCATGATCCCTCTTTCCAACATCCAATTAAAAACCTTTGGTGACTTTCAACCATCTTCTACTTTTCCCTAATCGATCCCACTCTTTCCATAGCCTCCAATGCTAAATCCAGACCTATAAAAATCATCTCATCTAACTCAAACCATCCCACCAAAGACTTAAACCTTCTACCACATAAAGCCCCAAACGGTGCCATACTAATTCTAGCAAGAAAGTTATTGTTGTAAGCCAACTCAATAGGTGGTAGGTGATTACCCAAATTAACTTTGAATTCCAACATGCAAGACATCTACTTGTCCTCCGAAGTTTGAATTGTCCTCTTAGTTTGTCCAACTAATTGATGATGAAAAAGGGTATGTACCTGACTTCACCTTAGGGCCAAGCCCCCCTTTGGGATGATTTCCAAAAGTGAGAAGTAAGTTGGTTATAACAATTCAAAGTAATAAAATTAGACATACCATCCAGTCTAACTAACTCCAAATTACATAACTTTAAATTGTTTTCAACATTGAGAGTAGTCTGAATCAATAAAAAGTAAGCCAACTTAGTTTCCCGATCAATAATAATCCAAATTGAATCAAATTTCTTTTGGGTCCGAGGTAATCTAACCAAAAAACTCATTTTTGCCTCTTTCCACTTCCAAGTAGAAATATTAATGTCTTGAACCAAACCATCGGGTCTAAGGTGCTCTACTTTCACATATTGACAATTAGGACATTCGAACACAAATATGGCTATATTCTTCTTCATACCGTGCCACCATTACACCTCTCTCAAATCCCAATACATATTGGTAGACCCAAGGTTGATAGAATAATAAGAGTTAGGGGCTTTACTTATGGTCATCTCCCTAAGACCATCAACATCCGAAACAAACAATCGGTCTTGGTATCTAATTACAGCATCTCCCCCATGGAAGAAAACCTCTATCTTATTTCGGGAAACAAACCTCTTATATTCAACAAAGGACAGATCTAGATCTTGCTTAGCTTTTGCATCCACAACCACCAAGGACTAGGCCCAATCCCAAACATGACTACCTCTATCATTAGAGTCGACCAACCTAACATTCAATCATGGAAAAAGTTAAACATCGTTTGCTAACTCTTCCTACACTTCATCCAGATAAGACCTATTTCCAATAGATAGTCTACTAAGAGCATCGACTATAATATTTGTCTTGTCTAGATGATATTCTACACTCATTTTCTAGTCCTTAAAGAGTTCCAACCACCTCCTTTGCCTCAAATTAAGATCCCCTTTGAGTGAACACATATTACAAGCTCTTGTAGTTGGAAAAAACGTCAACATGTACCCTATAGAAATAGTGCCTCCAAATTTTCAAAGCAAATACCACTGTCACTAACTCAAGATCATGAGTCAGGTAGTTACACTTATGGACTTTTAATTTGTCTTGACATGTAAGCTATCTCCTTACCGTGTTGCATATGTACACAACCTAACCCAATTTGATAAGATCACAACACACCACTAACCTATCTAATCCATCTGATAAAGTCAATAGAAGAGTCGATGCAAACCAATCTTTCAATGCCTAAAAATTCTCCTCACATTCAATCGACCACACAAACTTTGATTTCTTTTGAGTCAGCCTAATTAATGGAGATATAATATATAAGAAATCTTTAACATACCTTTTATAATAATCAACCAACACAAGAGACTATGAATATTCGAAGAAGCTAACTTGCTAAACAATGTACACCCTTCACCAACTCTCAGCCAATCTCATCAATAAGATCATCTACAACATCCTCCTTTATTGGATTGCATTGTGAACCCAAAGTAACGCTCCCTATCCTGTAGGAAGGGATGGAGACAAGAAATGTTACACACATTCTATGGCACGATGAGAATCATGAAAGGTAAATATTTCCTAAAACAACTTATACCCTCTTACCGATAGATGTGACACGCTTCACACCGATAAATAAGACTCCACTTGTTGGTAAATGTTCAACTTTGAGGACCAGTTAAAAACATAGTGCTCTAATACCATCTCTATCACTACTCGTACCTAGGGTCTAAGAGTGACACATCAAATAGAACCCGAGAGTCCCCAAATAGGCCATATAGCATCCATTCACACATTATTGGTCTGAAAGCACATATGAAACGGTAAACACACAGTTCTAAGGGAAGGAAAAGTAGGACTCATGCTATGGGGACATCTTTGGGAAAGGGATTAGAATGAATTCACGTAGAACATAACACATAATAACTAAAGGGCGGGTATGTATGACTTACTCTATGGGGAAAGTTTGGGACATAGGATCTTCCATATTTTTATATCGAATATATATAAATATCATAATCTCACACAAATCCATAATATCCATATCCAAAAGATGTCCATAACCATAAACTCCAAATATAACACATAACATATAGATCCCAAAAGAGTCTACAAGATGTTCAACAATGCCTTGAGTCATGAGATGGGACATGATCCAAGAGATACCCTGGGCTCACCCTCAATGTAATTAACATAACTGAAAAACAATGTAAGGTAGAGGAATAGTGGCCTGTCCTTATAAGATAGGACTTACCACAATAAGTATCTCAAATCAACTCTAATCATCCAATGGTAGGTTAAAGTAATCTCTGGTCCCTATATAGTAAAATCATGTAGGCAAAAGTATACATTAGTACATTCATATATTGTAAGTATGTGGGCTGGAATACATGTTACTTACCAAAACTTGCATATGATGTTAGATGACAAGGGCACATAATATAAATATATATATATATATATATATATTATATCTCTTAGGTACATAATGGGGTGATGAGTCGATTGCCATAAGTTTTGACGAAAAAGTATTAAGTACCCTTTGATTTCGTGATGAGATATAGAGAAAGAGTTATTCTTTGTGTGTGTTAGAGTGTTTTCAAACTAAAAAGAGGTTTATGGTGATTTTATAGTACTCATATTATTAAGGGTGAAAAATAGATGTTGAATTAGGAAGCAAAGTATTTTGAGGTGATAGATCTAGACTTGGCTTATGATTCTAAAAGGAGAACAACATGAAATTTGTGGAGTTATGAGCTTAGCCAGATAAAGAGGTATAATGAATGCGTGATAACTCTTGAGTTGTAAAGAGGTTATGTGTTGATTGAGTATTCGGTATAGAATTTTAGTGGGCTTATGTTCCCAAATTTTTGTTACCTAGTAATTATAAGTTGGAAGGATTTGAGAGGAGTGTGTGATTTGGGGATTTGGGCCAAACCTTTGAGTTGGTAGGCTTCTAACTCCACTTTCTCCTCCAAATTGATCCCATGATAGATAACACTTT
>JAOTQJ010009710.1:7108-18036 GCA_025642045.1 Solanum sejunctum
TTTGTAAATTGGTTCTCTTCTATTGCTTCTTCTATGACTAATTTGACACAAAAGAAGTCAAAATTTATGTGGATCGATGAATTTGAAAAGAGTTTCTATACTTTGAAAGATAAGCTTTTCTTTGCTCATATCTTGCCTCTACTAGAAGGGTTGGAAGGATTTGTTGTGCATTGTGATGCTCAAGAATTGGTTTTGGGTGTGTTTTGATGCAATGTGGTAAGGTTATAACATATGCCTTTAGAAAACTTAAGGTGTATGAGCAGAGTTATCACACCCATGATCTTGAATTGGCGGCCAAGGTATTTGCTTTGGAAATTTGGCATCACTACTTGTATGGGGTTCATGTTGATGTGCTTACCGACCATAAGAGTCTCCAATATGTGTTCACCAAAAATAGCTTTTAACTTGAGACAAAGAAGGTGGTTATAGCTCCTTAAGGATTATGATATGAGTGTGTATTATCACCCCGACAAAGCTAATATTATGGCCGATGCTTTAAGTAGGGTGTCTATGGTTAGTCTAGCTCATATTGATGATAGTGGGAATGAAGTGACTATAGAGGTTCATCGGTTGGCTAGATTTGGGGTTAGGTTGGATGAGGTTCATAGTGGTGTTGTAGTGGTTGTTGATAGTTCTAAATCTTTCTTGATTGAGGAGGTGAAGGAAAAACAAGATCTTGACCCCGCCTTGGTAGAGTTGAAGGCCTTGGTGAGAGATGGTAAAATAGAGGTTTAATCCCAAATGGGGAGATGGTGCCCTTAGGTACTAAAGTAGATTGTTTGTGCCAAATATAGATGATTTGAATGAGTTGATCTTGAAGGAAGCCTATAATTCATCCTAGGTCATTCACCCTAGTTCTACAATGATGTATAGAGACTTGAGGGAAGTGTATTAGTGGGGTGGTATGAAGAGAGTCATTGCCAAGTTCATATCCGGATGTCACAATTGCCAACAAATGAAAGCTAAATATCATTGGCCGGGTGGCCTCGCCCAAGATATAGAGATTCATACTTGAAAGTGGAAAGAGATAAAGATGGATATTGTGGTTAGGTTACCTAAGACTAGGTAACATTTTGACTCTATTTGGGTTGTTGTGGATAGATAACAAAGTCAGTTCACTTCTTACCAGTCAAAACTACTTATGGTGTCGAAGATTATGCCAAGTTATATATATATGAGTTGGTTAGATTTTATGGGGTGTCCTTGTCTATTATTTCAGATCGTGGTGCTCAATTCACTTATCACTTTTGCAGGTCTTTCCAAAGAGGTGTTGGTACCAAGGTTAATCCTAGCATGACCTTTCACCCTTAAACGGATGTCAAGCTGATAAGACTATCCAAACTCTTGAGGATATGGTTAGAGCTTGTGTTTTGGTGTTTAAGGGTAGTTGGGGTGAATATCTTCCACTCATTGAATTCTCTTACAATAATATCTAGCACTCAAACATTGGTTGGGCTCCCTTTGAAGTTCTTTATGGTAGGCATTGTAGATCCCCAGTTGGGTGGTTTGAAGTGGGGGAAATAGCTTTGCTTGGTCCGAATTTGGTCATGGAAGCCTTCGAGAAGGTGAGGTTGATTAGGGAGAGATTGAAAACAATGCTAAGTAGACAAAAGTCCTACTCTAATGTGAGGAGAAGAAATCTTAAGTTTAACGTTGGTGATTGGGTTAACCTGAAAGTATCACCCATGAAGGGTGTGGTTGGATTTCACAAGAAAGGATAATTATGCCCAAGGTTTGAGGGTCCTTATAAAGTTTTGAAGAGGATTTGTAAGGTTGCTTATGAGTTGGAGTTGCCTATGGATATGGACATAGTTCATCTGGTCTTCTATGTGTCGATGTTGAGAAAGTATGTAGGTGACCATAACGCTATAGTGCTTCTGGATATTATGGGCGTTGTAGAAGATAATTAACTTATGAGTAGGTCCCGGTGGAGATTTTGGATAGACAAGTGAAGAGCTTGAGAAACAAAGATATAGCTTCCTTCAAGGTCCTTTGGAGGAGCCAACAAGTTTAAAGTGCCATATGGGAAGCCGAGGCGGAAATGAGAAAGCGATATCCATATCTCTTTCACTCTACTCAAGTCAAAGGTACTAATTTAATTCCCTATATGAATTCAAGTCTTAAGTTTCAGTGCTTATGTCATTTTTCACGCATTCATGTTTATCTTGACAAGTTCATGGTGATTTTTGACACTCATATTGAGATTTTTTGAAAATGATGTTTAAATGCATTTGTTGCTCATGTTTGGCTGAAATCTTCATGATTGCTTCTATTATATGCATTTCTTTAACATTCAAGGACAACTGTTTCCAAGGGGGAGATATTGGAATGCCCCAAAAATGGCCCAAAAATATCTCAGAATTCGTGCATGATATCAAAAATCCGACTTCATATTAGTTATCAGAGGCAAAATTGAGTGGGAGAATGGTATAACACCAATTATAGAGGACCCATAGCAAATTCGTTTTCACAAAAATTCAAATTCAAGTAGCCATCCATGTCATGGCCGCGACACATCAGGGGTACAGATTAGTGTTGGAGTGCCCTTGGAAATGGGTCCACATCACGCCAGTGACGTAGAACAGTACAAGTTTTTCCTTCATTTTTCATTTTGACCCAAGAGCCTTGGGGTTATAGCTGTCATGCCCCAAAGTCTCATTAAAGTAGACTAGCATCCGTTGACAATAGGCTCAGGAGAACCGACCTATATCGATGCACTTTCTATATTCAACGTGCTTTCAATAAAGTAGACAGTAATAACAAGCCAAAGGGAAACACTTATGACTAGACTGTTGGAGCCACATTGTCTAAAGTACAAGACATGACTACACATTAATTTACGTAGTCTACAAAGCATCTAAATAAGAAACAGTATCTAATAAAGGTTGAGACAGGCCCCATCTCATGACTAACTATACAATACAAAAATATAAGCTCTAGACACATAAAGCTCCGAAGCAGCCTGGAGCTTGGTAACAGTAGCTGAATATCCTGTACTCCTACTGGGGAGAGCTACTGGCACCTGTACCTGCAGCATGAGATACAAGTCCCCCGTAAGGGACATCAGTATGTGATAATGTACTGAATATGTAAGGCAGGAAATAATGTATATGAAGTAAGAACCCAAATGAAATCATGCATTGGTGTAAGGATAGGAGACCACCTTTAGTAATACTGTGGAATCATGTGTTTAATACTCTTTTTATTACTTTACCTTTACTGTATAATATGTGCACAACATGTAATAAAAATGACTAGCTAATTGGTGGCAAATATATATCGAGATCAGCCCATGCTAGGCTTTTTCTTTCACCCCTAAGCTATCCCCCGTAATTGGTTCAACCACTGCTAGGTGATTCTTCCAACCCTAGGGCTACCACCCATCAATAAGCAACATACATTATCTTTTATTTATCTTTAAGATGATTCTTTTGGTGGTCATAATATTGGAGCTTTAGGACTATAGATATAGCGTCTAACATGCAAATAGTCACAAAAGACAATACTAGAATGAAAGGAGTAGGTTACACAAATAATGAAATATGTAGAAAATGAAACAACACATGAACTTTACTAAGTAGGAAGAACCCGTGTATCCTGGTATCCAAGTATGTATGCAGATTTGCAAATGACTATGTATGGGAGCATATGAACATGTCAAAGAATGGAGACATGGCTATTTGTTATGATGGAGTTGGTAAATACCTCTATGTACCAAGGAAGAATCTAGATTTCATGCCAAGTAAGACGAAATCAAGTAGCCTTACATACCTCGTTGTACGACCACGTTATTACCTTGAAATAACTTTCCTTTCCTCCACATATTTATCTACTATAGATTAAGCAACATGACTGGTATTAGCAACTTAGAAATATTCCTTGGCAGTCCAATCTCATTAAAAAAATAACACATGGGCAACAAGCTTGTAATTAGCGACCCAAAGGCATTCGTTCAACCTTTCGACTTATAATTGCATTTTCTAATACTCATTCTTGTATGAATGTTATATAAAAATTGTTTTATTCCATTATAAGTTGTACAATAGCTCAGAAAGTATAAGACATAATAGTTCTACATAGCACACAAGTAGGCACCATCGCATTACATATTCTCGCTACATTTCGATTTCAATAATCTCGAACTTATTCCATATTTAACCAAACTGTATCCAACATTTTTACATATAATGATAGTCTTACTATAGTTCAAAAATAGTCCCAAAGTAGGTTGAGGTCATGAAATAACAATTCTAGATCATCAGCCCACAAGTTTCTTCTAAGAGTACAATTAAGATATCCTACAATAAATCATTTTTGCGAACTGTAACAGTGGTGAAGAAACCTGCTTACATCACTACCAAAACAAACCTTGTTAAAAGCCAATTTTTACTTCATAATCCATCCAACCAAGAAGAGAAAAACCTCTCAATTTATAAGAAAAGTGTACAACAATCCTTAGGACACATGCTGTCCAAATTTCCAGCGCATGCATAATTAGCTTATTTCTCTTGTTTTCATAAACAAACCATACTAAATACACAAGTAGCTTTACTTAACTTTAACCTCAAGGTTTATGTCTGATTTACTAACCCTTCTGAGGTTGTGAGGGCTTCTTTGCATAAGTTCAAAGAGAGCACAAAGTAACCTAGAAATGCAGATTTGTTTTATCTAAGTTGAAATAGCTTTAGGGAGCTATTTTTGTCCCTTTTTAAAGAGACATCTTAGATGAATTACCTTTGGATACTTATCCATAATTTATTAATCTGGTGATGTAGCTTGTTGCCCCTTTCACTTAGGTCTTAAGGGGTTTCAAATTGATGGATTTGGCTGCCCATTTTTCCCCTTTCTCCTTGCTTAGTTTGGGCCTAAATCATTAGTATATTGTGATGTACTTAGGACCTTTTCCTATTCTTATTTGGATACAAATATTATCCAATTATTATGCTAAAATGTGGTCTCACGTCACACCCTTAACCCAAAATTTATTCATTATTAGACTTGTATAGATTCGGTGTCGAGCCTCGTCTCCTCTAGCTAGCAAATTTAAGCTAAACAAGTAGGTGACTCACCTGCTAGTTTTCTAAGTCCTACAGGCACCTATCTTCTTTCACTTTGTTTCAGGCGGTGACCTTCTCAATTTGACTTAAAACTTATATAAAGTCGACCCTCTTAAGCGTTAGACGTACATATCACTCTCTAATTCGAAATTCAAGCGCTTTTAAAAATTGGAGCTAATTTAGTGAAGCTATATTATATTCAGTTGCTCAAACCTATTATATAAAAGATATGGGGTGTTACAATAGCCCCATGTCCACTTATGCATTAAAGCACCTATACTTAGTCATTTATCAACTCTATATCATTCAAGACCCTCTCAAAACCCTCTCTAACACTTAACCAAATATTTCATCCAAATCCAAGTGTCTTAAGCATAATTTTTGATCTCAAGAACTCCATTCAAGCTTAAAGTCTTCTTCAAGTCTACATTAAGAAAACCCATGTTTAAGGTATGTGGGTTTCGTCTATTGGGTCCTTTCACCCATGGAGCTCGATCTTCTTTTTTATGAAAATTGCATGTTTCCAAGTTGTATCTTCTATAGGTATATTTTATAATATATCTTAATTACAAAATATATTGGGGTTTTATGAAATGTTGATTGAATATGCATATTTGTCTATTTCAAACTTATACTATGAATTGGTTTTGTCTATTGAGACTATGCATGTTTTGAGCTATGAAACTATGATCTCTTATGAGATTTGATGATGGATTTCAAGATTTCTTATATGAGCGTTCTTCTATCTGTTGGTGGGTTGATTTACATTGAGTTTTCTCATATAATTTCACTCTTGAATTGCATGATTTTGAACTAGCATTATATACCTATCAAGTGTTCAATAAAATGTTTTGACAAGGATTCTTAGTTCTGTTTCATGGTTTATAACGCAAGTAAATTTATGATGATTAAGGTATTGTATTTATCCATTAGAATTATGAAAACTATCTATAGTGTTGCAAATTGACCACACTTTGTTGGGGGGTGACATGCCCAATCACTTTATTGAGGGGGTGACATGGCTTAACCAGTTTGTCAGTGGTGACTTGCCCGTACTACCATGTTGAATAGTAGATACCTTGACCACCTTGTTGGGGATGTGGCATGCCCGTACTAGCATGTTAAGGGGGTAAATACCTTACCACCTTGTCATGGGAGCGGGGTGATATGCTCGTATTACCATGTTGAAGGGTAGATACCTCTTCCACATCACCGAGGGAGTGACATGGCATAGATTCCATGTAGTAGTTGCTTGGTCTATGATTATGATGTATTTCCACACATTTAATCTATATTTGCAAGTTATATGATTTACAAGCATGTTTTACTTAAAGCATTGATCATGCAAGTCATATTGATATTATACCTATCCATTTGATATGATTATGCATTTTTGACTATGTTGGCTTATATCTAGTTGCATTGCATCCTATATACTTAGTACATTCAAACATACTAACGCATGCTCTATGACTACATGATGTTACCATGTAGGAACCCGAGCCTCTCTCGATCATCCTCCACGTGGCTAGTTTTGACATCTCAAAAGATAAGCTCTGGTGAGTTTTCATGTTCCAAGGACATTGGCTATGCACTCTTACTGTTTGATGTCCCTTTTATGTTGAACATTTTGTACTATGAGGGTGAGCCCAGATAGTGTCTTGGTCCTCACTCCAATCTATATTAAAGGTGTTGTTGGAACAATTGATGTCCTTATGCTTTGAGCTTGACTCTTGAGTATTTTCTGATTATCAAAGACTTTCTTTAGTCCTTTTCCCCCTTATTTATATCTCTTATTGTTGTTATTTTTCTTCCACAGCTAAGAATGTGTGATTGATATGCTATGAGGCTTGTTTGAGGTTAATTTAGGTTCCTTATTCGCTGTGTCATATCTAGGACCTAGGCTTGGGTCATGACATCTATATTTTTGTAACTTTACACAATATAATTCTTTATAGTGAACCATAAAATCTTATATGAATATAATCAATTTGTATATTTTCATATGTCCACGTATTTCTATGTTTGTGTGTGTATAACCCTATGTAGTTTGTACTTTTGCTGATTTGATTTATGGTTATAATTAAGGTTTTAATAACTAGAACTGAAGGGAGCCTTCGAGTAACTAGTAAAGTTGTTGTAATGTGACTAGAAGGTCATGGGTTCAAACCTTAGTAACATTATATAATAGAAATGCAAGATAAGATTGTTGTACAATAGATCCTTATGGCTGAACCCTTCCTTGAAGTACACCGAGCTTGACCTTTTTATTTTTAATAACTGAATATCAATTAGTGAAAAAAAATTTGGTTGCTGAAAAATAGGTATAACGACCAAATGTGTGTCGTCATTAAAGCTTTTTAACAACCAAATATAATCTGGTCGTTAACTTTTAATGATTATATTCAATCCAGCCGTTAACTTATAATGGCAGAGCTACTAATGATGGGACTTTTACTAGTCGTTATTAACTAAAAACCGGATTTATACTTTTAGCAACCGGATTTATCCTTGTTAAAGACCTATTTTGTTATAGTGAAGTGATCTTCCCATGCCAACATATGGGTTATGTTGGATTCTATGTAGTAGCTCACATGGTGTTATTTGTCGGTTATGGTCTATTCCCATAATGTCTATGATCCATATTTCTATTCCATCACATGTGTTGAGTTCATATATTATTCTTGCTCATATTTAACAATATTCCTTGTGAATGCTTAAGCTCATGTTAATGTTACCTTTTACCATTCCATGTATGTAAGTCTTTACTTATTACAGCTGATATTACAATTTTATATTTGCATTGTATCTCACATACTTAGTGCATTCTAAAAGCACTAATGCATATTTTTGCTAAATGATTTAACCATATAGGGACAGGTGCTCCTCCCCCAGCTCATGGCTAGTTTATCTAACGTTCAAGACTAGTTTTACTGTGGTGAGCCCTTAGTTTGGGATTCCACCTATTTTCTTTCTTGCTGTGTATCTTTTGTACTTGATATATAAGGTAGTTTTTGGAGGCTTTTACTTTCTATGATTCTAAAGTTTGGAATATTTTCTATTTAATAGAAATCGACCGTCTACCAGTTTCATTTATCTGTAGTCTAGTTAGTATGTTTATGGATACTATGTATCTTTTAAATGTCGTTATTTATTATAATGATATCTCATAGACCCTATCCCATTTTCTCCACATAATTTATGAGATTTATGCCTATGAATGCTTGGAATGTTAAGATGGCTTTGGTGAGGTTCCTATAGGTGTCTCATTCATCGTGTGATGACTAGGCCCTAGGTCGGGTCATTACAAGTATGTTGTAGATTATGTTTTGTACTTTGAAATATGTATGAATAACTTTCAATTTACATGAATTATAACATTTTTATGAGATTACTCAAGTATTCTATGATGATTATGGAAACATTTGTGGGTTACTTCAATTATGATTCAAATGAATTTGCATGAACTTACTTCACTCTTATCACTTTGAACTTGATGTACATGAACCTAGATTATTTCTCTTCTCTTTTTCTCATGATCATGTTTTTACATGTAGAAGGCTTTAAAAATGATGATAAATAGGGGATTTAAGACCTTGAAGGAAACTTGGGGTTCCTACAGGGAGATTTTGGAATGACCCGACCTAGGGCCTAGTAATCACACGAAGAATGAGACACCCGAAGGCACCTCAGCCAGGCCATATTTAATATTTTAAGCATTAGTAAGCATTAAATCAAACATTTGCGGAATTAAAATTTGGAAAGGGTCTAAGGGACCAAATCATGATAATGAAGCAACATTAAAAAACATGTAAGGCTCACATATATTTGTCCATTAAGCGTACGAACTACTATATAGATGGATGGAATAGGAAATAATCGATTTCCATCAAATAGAAAAGACTACATAGTTTAAAAATATAGAAAGTAAAAGCCTAAAAAAGACAACATATTCATCAATACACGCTAGATAGAAAATGGTAGAGTCCCAAACTAAAAGCTCACCAAAATAAAAGTAGTAGTCTTAAATGCTAAAAGCTATCCACGAGCCAGCAGAGGAGTACATGTCCCTACATGCTTAAATTTTTCAAGAAAAATATGGGTTAGTGCATTGGAATGTACTAAGTATGTAAATTTCAATGCAAGTATGAAATTGTAATGCCATCATTGATAAATATAACACATGGATATACATGAGATGAAAAGTACATAAATGTAAGCTTAAGCATGCATAAGGAATATTGCTCAATGTGAAAGGGAATCAATGCATGAAGGATCACATATAAATAATCACGTCATAGAGTCAAAATATTATGGAAGAAGACCATAATAGACATATTAAACCATGTAAACTACTTCATAGAATCCAACATAATCCCTATGTTGGCACGGGGAAACCACTTGTTGAATGGAGCTCCGTCAACTTCACATGTATATTAAATGACATAAATGGTCTACATGGATCCACTATCCTAGCCTATAAGGGCTCCTATGGTGGCACATAGTTAATGAGACAAAGGATTAATTACTAGTAAGGTTTCCTTACCAAAGCCCACGCAAATGTCATATTCAGTGCTAATTCATCTCACAGAACCTTTAAAAACATAACATAGTCAAATAATGACACTTGGAATCATAAGTAGCAATTGTAAGAGTAGCTCAAACTTAGGATCCACCAAGTGAGGATTGTTGAAATGCCCTAAAAATTGCTTTAAAAATGCTCATAATCATAATTTCCATATTCTCAAAATTCATGAGAGATATGAAAAATCTGACTTCGTATTCTCGATCAGGGGGTAAAATTGAGAGGAAAACGGGTATAACCAAAATTTTGGAGGACTTGTAGCAAAAACTAAATTTCGCTAATTTATAATTTCTAGAGAGTATCCGCGCCCAGATCGCGACGTGCCAGGGGCATAGAGCATTACAATAGAGCCCAATGCAATGGGTCCATGCACGCGAAGGAAGCAGACAAGTGTAAGTTTTTCCATGATTTTTTTATTTAGGCTAAGGGCATTTGGGTCATAACCCAATCCCCAATTATGCATGAAAACACCTATATTTAGCCATTTTCAACTCTATATCACTCAAAACCCCCACAAAAACCTGTCCAAGCATTTCCAAATATCTAATTCAAATTTTAAGAATTTCAAGCTTAACTTTAAAATTCATGGATTCTCTTCAAGCTCTAAGTTCTCTTCAAGCTCATCTCAATAAAATCCAAGTTTGAGATACGTGGGTTTCATCCATTAAGTGCTTTCACCCAGGGAACCTAATCTTCCTTTTATAAAAATTGCATTTTTTCAAGTTATATCATATGGGGGTATCTTTTATTATGAATTATGAGTATGAATTATGTTGGCATTTTATAAAATATTAATTGATTATGCATGTCTATCTATTTCAAGCTTTTATCATGAACTGATTTTGTCTATTAAGACTATGCATATTTTGAGCTAAGAAACTTTGATCTATAATGAGTTTTGATGATAGATTTCAAGGTACCCTACATGAGGATTTTTAATACATGTTGGTGGAATGATTTGCTGTGACACCTAGTAATTTTGTACTCTAGTATATCCATGTTTCAAGATTCATTTGTTTAGGTTGGAGGCATATTAGGTTCATTGGAGACTCGTAGTATCTAAACGAGTTCAAGATTCCCTAAAAGTTGAGTTTTGGGTGTTATTTCATACAAAGATCAATTTTAAACTAGCATAATTTTAGAATAATTGGCACTAGATGGCCCACAACATACCAAAATAAAGCCCTTGAGTTATCTTTGGAACACACTTGATTTCACCTCATTCCGAGGATAGATGAGGGAATTATGATCATATTTGTAAGACCCTCCCGTGCAGTGATGTCACA
>JAOTQJ010009731.1:0-15869 GCA_025642045.1 Solanum sejunctum
AAATAATAATAATAAAATAATAATAATAATAATAATAATAATAATAATAATAATAACAAGAAGAAGAAGAAGAAGAAGAAAAAGAAGAAGAACAACAACAACAATAATAACAATAACAATAATAATAGTAATAACAATTATTATTACAACAACAACAACAACAACAATAATAATAATAATGACAATAACAATAATAATGACAACTACAATAATAACAATAATAATAATAACAACAATAATAACAACAATGACAACAAGAACAACAACAACAATAGCAGCAGCAACAACAACAACAACAACAATAACAGCAACAACAATAACAACAACAGCTGCAGCAGCAGCAGCAACAACAACAATAACAACAACAATAATAACAACAATAACAACAATAACAACAACAACAACGACTACAAAAATTTAAGGAAGATGAAATCTTTACTCTCTAATTTTTATCCCATTTTGTTTCTATCTTTTATAATTGTGTGGATATAATTAAGGATTTTGTGGTTGGTTAAAATTTTTGTGGGATCTTTTTCTTATTATATCTTGTTTTTCTAATTTTTGGGGAATATTTTTACATCCACGAATTGTGTAGTTTCCACATTTTCAAAGTTGAAATTTAAAATTATAGTTTTTTTTAATTTTTTAAAAATGTATATTTAAAATATTTTTTTTGAAAACATTGTAATTTTTTGTGGGGCATTTTTACATTTCCTATATATATCAACACCAAAAAAAATCTTAAATTTTATTTTAATATAATATATGTTAATAAATTGATTAAGTTATTTAATTAATTTTTATTTTAATATCATCTTTGCAATAACGAAGGTACATCAACACAATTTTATATGATTAATTACATCATGATCACAATATAATTGTCAAATAACTTACTTAAATGCATACACAAATTAATAATAATCTGTATGTTAGTATGCCGATAGAGGGTTTTATAATAGGATAATTTTAAATATTTAACTAATTAATTCGTAACAAATCTAATCATATTTTATTTACATAAAAATAGCAAAAAAACATTGAAAATATATATGACTATAATATATAATTTATCAAAAGTCATAAAAAGTATACACTAACTATACAATATAGATTACTTATACATAATTTATATACTGAATATAATTATAATATACCCAAAAACTTAATATAGTTTATTTGTAATATTAAATTAATTGTATAGTGAATAGATTTAAAAAAATGAATTGTTTAGTGGATAGATAAAAAAAAAAAGCTTTAGCGAATGTATAAGAAAACATAAATGAATAGTTTTCATTGTATTCTATCAAAATTTATTTGTAATATTAAATTAATTGGCCAACAAAAAAGCAAAAGAACTACAACTGACACATGACAAAGGACAGAACAAAACACTATCAAGTCAATTTACAATTTATTTTATAAAGAAACAAAAAAGCCTATAATTACCAATTAAATTTACCACACGACGAAAAAATTCACAAACATTAAGACTCATCTTGTCTATCAAAAGTGGTTGAAAGTTGAAATAATGTTGACTTCCTTTTCGTCAAATTCATTCCATCCAAGATTCATAAAAAGCAAAATTTATGTTATAGAATCAACACGAGTATTAAATATAATAAAAATAAGAATTAATGAAATATAATTAGGAGAAAAGAAGATATATAAAAAAAAATTGTGTCACGTCTCAAGAGGGTACCCTAGGCGTGGCCGGCACTCAAAGACTATTGCTAGTCCTCGAGCGAACCACTTGGCCTCATCGTCACATCTTACTCAACAACGGAAGAATACTCAATAATAACATTAAAGAAAAGACAGTAATATCCTAAATAGTTTCTCAAAATAATTCAAGTCTGAATAAGTAAATACTCAATAATACTTCACTCTAAGTCTATGAAGCCTCTACTCTAGATATCTAGGAGGTACCATTACAGACCATGGCTACCACAAACTCAAGGAACTAACTCAAATGTAAAGAAGAAAGTAAATTGTATCCTTCGAATGCAGGAGAAGACTCACTACTGTCTGGACCTAGGGATACTGAACCTCAATGGCGCGTCTGTTGAAGTCCTCTATCTGCTGAATCTATATCATGAAACGATTTTAGCACCAAATGACGTAAGTACGTGGAATCTACTATATGTAAATAGGCTAAAAGTAAACAGATAAGGCTCAAACCAATCAACAGACTCGACTCAAAGCTCAACTCTTCATCTAATACCTCAACTCAAAAAATCATGTAAGTTTTTAAGTTTGAAATCTTGCTTTAAAAATAGACTCAGTGTTTAATGCAACTTTATTTTGAAAATCAGGATATGCTCAACTCAAGTGTTGCTTGGGGGTTTCTCTAACCAACATACTCTCCACCCCACTATTATTTCATGGTGAGGTACAACGAGTGTTGCATCATTGCCTCGCCCGTCCTTAACTTGCCACGAAAAAGGACGTGTCAACTCTATCTCATGGATCCCTGATAAATGTCCACTTACGGGACAAGAATCACCGGAATGAGCTGCATGACTATCCTACACTGGCAACGTAGTTCTATGAGATTGAGTAGATATATACTCACTTCTCGTTCAGTACTCAATAATCCTCCCAAGACTAAAATATGTTCAACTTATACATCAACTCATCAATCTCAACTCATCAGTCTCAACTCATCAATCATCTCATCAAACACAACTCATTTCAATTATTTCACAATTCAATCAATCAATGCAAGGAGTTAAACTTGATTCAAACTTGATATGGTCATTTGGACTCATCAACTTACTCATCATATAACGCAAGTAAGGTATTGTTTGTAACTAAACGGGTGACATTAATGTGGTGTACATCTCATGATCAATCATGCTCAAATTACTAAACTCATGTACTCAACCTCAACCTCAATCTCATTATTATGCATAGAATCTCACTAATTGTACAATGTAAGACTTAAGTAGACAAGTATAAAATACGTGTGTAATTTCATGCCAATACTCATCTGATATAGCAATTTACTCATGTAATAAAGTATGACCTCATGATAAATACAAAGATATAGTATCAAAATAGAAGGAATTTTTCAGAAACCTCAACTCTTTTCAAATCTCGACTCAAGGAAGATGAAGGAGCGTGTGAAGGGAAGATTTCACATCTGGTAAGCTTGACTTACCTGGGATAAAGGTTAGCACCAATCTCCACAGGGAAATTTAAATCTAGCTCAAGACTTTAGATTCCTCTCCTATTCTCCTATTAGAACCCTCACCCTGAACGGTAAAAAAATTAGGTTTTCAAACCCTTAATTTTGAGAAAAACGACCTTAATACTCGTTTATTAGACTTGGGGTATATTGAGAACTGTCAAGCCCCAGGAGGGTATCCTGAGCGTGTAACTAGCACCTAGAGACTATAGCTAGTCCCCAAGTGAACCACTTGGCCTCATCACATTTTTTTATTCATACATTCTACTAATCAGCGGAAGACATAAGAAAGTAAATAGGCACATTATCATCTAGTCTCAAAAATAATATTATAAATAAATGGCTAGTAGAAAGAAACTAGCTCAACAACTCTTAACATCAACATTTGCTCTAGTCTATGAAGCCTCTATCACTATTAGGTGGTGCCAATGACACACTCATGGCTACCTCAATCTAAATAAAGCTAATAAGTGTTTAACTCTAAAGCAAGATGAAATAAATATAATTAATCAACCGAAGTAGAAGAGGCTCACCAATTAACAGAACGTATCAAATCCTCAAAGATGCGCTTATTGACAATCTACAAATCTTGTATCTACATCATGAAATAATGCAGTCCTAGAGGGGGACATCAGTACGTGGAATGTACTGGTATGTAAAATAGCTTAATGAAACTGAAACAAGTAGAATAATAAAGAAACAACAATTGACTCGACATAATAACAATCAACATGTCTAATGTATATCTAAAGCAAGAATAAAGAGTAGACAAGTGATCCATCAACCAATCAACTCATCAATCAAATCAAACTCAACTCAGAGGGACTCATCTTAAAGGAACTCAACTTAACTCTCTCATCATATATCGTCTCATCTCATCTTATCTCGACTCAGAGTACTCAAGTTAGGAGTTTCTCTTATCTAACAACAATCACTTATGAGCCGATGATTGTACAACAATCATGCTAATGTTTCCACAATCGTTCTATACTTTCCAAGTAGAGAATGAATCGAAACCATATGGACAAGTCCAAATAAAGACAATAGATAAGTCCTCTATTGATTTCAGGGACTTCTAATCAGAGGGGGCCTCATCATAAGGTGATGTGGTGGTCCTGATACTCACCTATGTTTGGCTACGTAGTTTGACGAGTGTGATTTGGACTAACTCTTACTCTCTTGGTGCTCGATACTCCTCCCATGACTCAATGCTTATAAAATAATCCATCCAATCAAACTATCTCAATTAGCCTTGTGGAGGGACAATCTTTTAATCAGTCTCGTAGAGACTCTAATTATCTCATCAATTAGCATCTCAATCAATAGCTCGAGGCGTAGAACAATCATTAGGGAATAATCAAATAAACAAAACATTAGAGTTCATTTATGGAGACTCAAGGGGTTATCAAGTACTATCAACTCATCATCATTCTCACATCATAATCACAATCGACTCTCTTAATCAAGGATCTAAACCCATTCCCTATCTTTATTCATGCAATCTTTAAGAAAATATTAAGTAGGATTTATCCAATAATTCATGTAAAATATTCCATTCAAAAAATCAAGTTTATGATGATCATCAACATATGAAAATACATGTAGGAAATATGATTTCTCAAGAAAATAATCAAAAATCATGCATGTAGATTCAAGAACCTTCAACTCTCATCTAAGGGCATCAATGGGACATATGGGAGAACAATCTTATGCTTTTAGTTTAGTTTTACATACCTGAAAGTTGATATTACCATTAAAATTTGATGAATACTAGCTTTCTTGGAGAAAATCCTCGATCTTGGTAGTTCTTTTAAAGTAAAAGAACTTGGAAAGACATTGTCTGAAGAACTTCTCCTTGACTCTTAATTATTGATCTCAAATCTTTAGA
Source organism: Solanum sejunctum (assembly GCA_025642045.1). Lineage (NCBI taxonomy): Eukaryota > Viridiplantae > Streptophyta > Magnoliopsida > Solanales > Solanaceae > Solanum > Solanum sejunctum. The sequence goes on from JAOTQJ010009731.1 coordinate 5,079, forward strand.
GTTCTTGATGAAGAACCCTATTCTTGAAGAAAAAGAATCAATAAATCCTTTCTTGGGATTCTTGAATTCGTTATCTTAAAATCCTAGGTTATCATTTAAGATTCCATTAGAGATTCATGAATAGATGAAGAAATTTAGTTTGGGTAGATTGAAATTTATGAAGAATAAGTTACCTTGAGTATGAATCGTGAATGTTAATCCTAACTTGATGACTTTCTTGATGATTCTTGAGCATTTATATTTAGGAGTAAGGAGAGTGTCTTTGATGATGAAAACTGACATTTTATATGCTTTGAAACCTTAAATAGACCCCCCAATAGTTTTAGGATAAAATTAATCTCAAAATAAAAATTAAAAATGCTATTTATCTCATCTAAAAAGGGTTCGCATTGGATCCGCAACGCGGATCTTCGGATAGCTCTACAGGTCCTCAGTAAAATGGTTATAGCTTTCTACTCCAAACTTTGATTAAGGTGAAATTGGATGCGTTGGAAAGTTAATTCAAATATATTCAATTTGATATATTATTGGTCATCTAAATCATTATACTTTAGGAGATTTAATCATTTGAAGTTGAGCCTTCTATCAACTTATACAAAAAGTTGGTAGAAATTCTTTGGACTTGGCTTGATGTAAAATATCTCTTATATTCATTTATTGAACTTAGGAGGGGTTGAAAATTGACCAGAATAACTCCCAAATTAAAATAAGAGCTTTTTAAAAAACATAAGGCATGTCCGCGTCCCAGGCGTGTCGCGCCTTTAGCACGCACAACCACTATTTTTTGTCTTGGATTGAAAAATTATTTTTTGATCTGATGGTTCTAAAATTTGGATGAAACTATTCCCCCACTCAATTTTCTATGCTAAATGCATATTTGATCTCGGACAAATGGAGCATGGGAAGACATGTTATGCGCACATCTATATTCTAGGGGTATTTTGGTATTTTATCGGGTGTTATATCATCTCTCCTTTGGGATCATTCATCCTTAAATGATGAGTAAAAGTGGATATCAAGGCATGAATAGACTCAAAACTCATCTCAATATTCACACCTATCAATCAATCTTTCGACTCCTCATCACCATCAACAATCTCTATTCAGACTTAAGAATAGACAATCAACTCAGGAAAAGACAATCAATTTAGTTAAGGGTAAGGGCATTACCTTCAACATTCTTATCATCAGGAACGAATAATGATAAAGATTCCTTTCAATACTTAATCAACCAATCTGGACAGTCATAAGTCACTCAGAATAGAGAAATCGATTCAGATCATGAGTAGAGATACTCTTTTAGACATTTTAACCATCAAGCACGAATGGAACGTCAAAACTTAATCAATTATAATTGCTTAAATACTTTGACAATTATTCCTTCGAACTCAGTAAGGAATGCATCAACTTTAATCAAGAATGGGACCATCGATATATAAGACTCTATGTCCAACTTTGAAGCTTAGCACCTCATCTCAATTGTGCTCCTCTTCATGACACTCTACCCTATCAACTCAAGCTTATAGATGCTATTCAACTCTCTACCTATCCACATCCTTTTATTCCATTCAATTTTACTTTTAAGCCTCAAGGTGCTACCCTTAAGATGATCATATTCATATAAAGTTAATCCTTAATACTTAGCTCTATACTCCACAGGGGTTTTTCATTAAAAGATCACTAGTTCTCTTCACTACTTCACTATCATGAAATTTTGATAGTCTATCATCAGTACTCGCATAATAATAATCATGCATTTAAGCCTACCACTCTAACCACTTCAACTTTGTCTTAAAATTTTTAAGCCTACTTAGCACTTCTACCTCTACCATTCAATGAGTAACTACTCAAAAACACAACAATATACTCTTACCTATCTGTTGCACATAATAAAGCCTCATATTTCTCCTCCTTCCTATCTCTACCTTTATATGACATAAGTACAACACCAATGTCACAATAAGGATATATTCACTCCTTCTCATCTGCCCTCATTCTCCGTCTACTACTATCAACATCACTATCTGGACCAAGGGGAACTCGTCATCTCTATATCCTACCATCAATAATAGTATAATAAGCCGAAGGTTAGTACATGTGTAAGATAGCATCAGAATGAAGAACTCTCACTCTTTCCCATCAACCATCACTCCTTTACTATCATCGACATTTCTATCAAGACATGGGAAGACAGGATCACTCAAAGAACTTGGAACGAACGATCATTAGCACAACTAAATCTTATCTAAGGACATTCATAGTGAAGTACAATCTCCCTCATCTATCAAGTCTTATTCTAAGTTCATAGAACTATATGTAGTGTAAAACTCAGGTCACATCTCATTCAAAATAGGATTGAAAACTCTTAGATCCATGGGGTCAGTTCAAAATTAACAAATGAATCTATCACTTTTTGTCCTTACAACTCAACATGAATAACAATCAACAAGTGGTATATGGGAATAGGACATGGGCATGGTAGTTGTATACCAGATGGAAATAGAGTATCATCTTCACTGAAGTATAAGGAATATACGAGGTGGCAAAAATTAATGCCTCATTCAAATCGACCTATCACCATCGAACACTCAAAATTTACTTCGATCTATCACATTACCATCTCCCCCTTAGCTCAAGGGTCACCTCTCTAAGTTTGCAAATCAATTATCTGTACTAGGCTATAAGCATATATTGTCACATGATCGAGGAATCACTGTTGACAAGAATAGGCATCTTAAACTCTTTTATCATCCTATAGTCGCATAAATAAATCAGCCATTAAGACTCTCTTCAAACATACCACTCTCAGCTTCCTCTTGTCTCTATGGAAATCTCTTTCTATATTTGCTACTCTTTATGGCGTATATAACCACTTTCCATAACTCTTACAATCTAATCTCTTTATTGGCCTGCTAATGCTCAACTTCTGTGCTCTCATAAGCTCATTTGTATGAGACTTAGACTATAAGGGAAAAACTTATCATCGTCTATTCATATGTCCCAATCAACTTAGTTGTCCGGGATGACAAGGAATGCTTACATCAGCCTACTCCATATTGCCAACTCAAATATGCTATCTAGATTCTTATAGCGGTCATAGCTTAGAGCTTCACACATGTTTACACAATCATGGGTATACATCTCAAATCTCTTCTTATCTATTGAACTATCTTTGTTTTACTCGTCTTACATAAAGGGCACTTGTACTCTACTCATAGCATCACTTTCCTTATAACTTAGTACCACTCACCTATTCAATCATATCTCTTTATCTGACTATGGCTCATAACTCAACGAATCTCATGAACACTTACTTAAAATTCATAAGCCTAATTTGGATCTATCACATTGAGAGAACTCTTTTTCTCTATTTAAGATCTACATTTCACCCTCAATAGTATGAATACTACAACACATCAACATAACTTCCTTCTAGTTTGAGCACGCCCTATCACATCCTGACACTAACTCTCTCTCTCTCTCTCTCTTTCTCTCTACCTCTTCATAATAATCATAGAGTACTCATCACTTTTTCATCAAACTTATGGCAATCAACTCATCGTCTCATTACTTACCTAATAGGTATATCTCTCTAATTACAAGCCCCAATCAAATATCACTCTCACTATCTCATCCTTTTCTTTCTATCGTCATCATTCTAGCTCTTGGATGACATCTCTACTCAGGGTGGTATAAGACCTCACATCTTACTTTTAGGTGGTAACATTAAACTTTTTAAAGATGTAAGTTTCTCTCTCATGGGAACATTTGAAGCAAGTTTTGAATAAGAGGGTCTGGGTATATCTAAAGCTAACTCAAATGCATGATTCATATGGGTATTAGTGCACTCTTTCTAGTCAATCAATTCAGCACACTAGTTAGCTTTTCTCAAGCCTAGTGCAGTCTCTCTACCATTCTTACTACTCTATCATGGAGGATCTCATTTGTAAGAGTTTGAACATTACTGTCTCTATGACCTCGTGGATGAGGCATAGTCAAATAGTTTAGAGCAATGCACGAATCATCGTAGGTTTCTTAGGAAATAGATCTATTGCACTATTCAAATCATGAAAGAAGTGTAACAATTCCTAATACCTTATAGCCTCTTGCTTATAAAATATGGTGCACAACATACCCATAAACAAGACTCTACTAGACATGGCATCATAGACTCTCTAGGACACTTGAACTAGTACTCTGATACTAAGTTTATCATGTCCCAGAAGGGTACCCTGGGCATAACTGGCACCTAGAGACTATTGGTAGTTCCCAAGTGAACCACTTGGCCTTAGCACATTCAATCATTCATACATTCTACTAAATGGCTGATGACATAAGGAAGTAAATGGATACATCATCATCTAGTCTCAAAAATAATATTATAAATAAATGATTAGCAGAAAGAAACTAGCTCAATAAGTCTTAACATCAACATTTGACTCTAGTCTATGAAGTCTCTATCACTATTAGGTGGTGCCAATGATAGACCCATAACTACCTCAATCAAAATAAAGCTAATAGGTGTCTAACTCTAAAGTAAGATGAAATAAATTTAATGAATCTTCCAAAGTAGGGGAGGCTTAACAATCAACTGAACGTCTCAAATCCTCAACGATACGCTTGTTGACGATCTCCAAATCGTATATCTACATCATCAAATAATGCAGTCTTAGAGGGGGACATCAGTACGTGGAATATACTGGTATGTAAAATAGCTTAATGAAACTGAAACAGGTAGAATAATATAGAAACAACAATCGAATCGACATAATAATTATCAACATGTCAAATGTCTATCTAAAGCAAGAATAAAGAGTAGACAAGTGACCCATCAACCAATCAACTCATCAATCAAATCAAACTCAACTCAGAGGGACTCATCTCAAAGGTACTCAATTTAACTCATCTCATCACATCTTATCTCATCTCGACTCAGAGTACTCAAGGTAGGAACTTTCTAGGAGTTTGTTTTATCCGACAAAAATCACTTATGAGCCAGTGATTTTACAGCAATCACGATAATGTTGCCACAATCGTCTATACTTGCTAGGTAGAGAACAAATCGAAACCACATGGATAAGTCCAAATGGAGACAACAAATAAGTTCTCTATTGATTTCAGGGACTTCTAATCAGAGGGGACCTCATCATAAGGTGATGTGATGGTATTGATCCTCGCCTACATTTGGCTATGTAGTTTGATGAGTGTGAGTTGGACTAACTTTTAATCTCTCGATGCTCGATATTCCTCCCACGACTCAATGCTCATAAAATAATTCATCCAATCAAAACATCTCAATCAGCCTCATGGAGGCACAATCCTTTAATCAGTCTCATAGAGCCTCTAATCATCTTATCAATCAACATCTCAATTAATAGCTCAAGGCTTAGAACAATTATTAGGGAACCTCGGAATAGACAAAATATTAGAGTTCATTTATGGAGACTCAAGGGGCTATGAAGTTCTATCAACTCATCATCATTCTAACATCACAATGACAATCACAATCGACTCTCTTAATCAAGGCTCTATACTCAATCCTTATCTTTATTCATGCAATCTTTAAGAAAATATTAAGTAGGATTTATGCAATAATTCATGCAAAATATTCCATTCAAGAAAATAAGTTTATGATGATCATCAACATACCAAAATACATATAGTAATTATGATTTCTCAAGAAAATAATCAAGAATCATGTATGTAGACGCAAGAACCTTCAACTCTCATCTAAGACCATCTATGAGACACATGGGAGTACAATCTCATACTTTTAGTCTAGCCTTACATACCTAAAAAGTTGATATTACCATCAAAATTTGATGAATACTAACTTTCTTGAAGAAAATCTTCAATCTTGGTAGTTCTTTTAAAGTGAAAGAAATTTGAAAGACATTATTTGAAGAGATTCTCTTTGATTCTTGAATTCTTGATATCGAATCTTTAGAGTTCTTGATGAAAAACCCTAATTCTTGAAGAAAAAGAATCAATAAATCCTTTCTTGGGATTCTTGAATTCATTTTCTTATAACCCTAGGTTATCATTTAAGATTTATTATAGATTCATGAATAGATGAAGAAATTAGGTGTGGGTAAATTGGAATTTATGAAGAATAGCTTACCTTGAGGATGAATCATGAAAGTTAATCCTAACTTGATGACTTTTTTTATGATTCTTGAGCGTTTATGTTTAGGAGTGAAGGAGAGGGTTTTTGATGTTGAAAACTAATGTTTTATGCTTTTTGGGACCTTAAACAAACCCCTAAAAGTTTTAGGATAAAAGCACCCTCAAAATAAAAATAAAAAACGCCATTTATTTCATCTAGAAAGGGTCCACGTTGGGTCCGCGATGCGGATCTTCGGACAACTCTGCAGGTCCTCAGTAAAATGGTCATAACTTTCTACTTTGAACTCCGATTAAGGAGAAATTAGCTGAATTGGAAAGATAATTCAAATATATTTGATTTAATATATTATAAGTCACCTAAATAATTATATTTTAGGAGATATGATCATTTGAAGTTGACCCTTCTATCAGCTCATATGAAAACTTCGTTGGTTTCAATTTTTTGGACTTGGATAAATGTAAAAGATCCCTTGTATTCGTTTATTGAATTTAGGAGGGTTGAAAATTGATTGAAATATCCCCCAAATTAAAATGAATTTTTTTAAGAAAATACAAGGCATGTTCGCGTCCCAGGCGCGTCGCGCCCAAGGCGCGCAAAACCATTATTTTTCGACTTGGATTAAAAAATTACTTTTCGATCCGATTGCTCTAAAATTTGAACGAGACCATTCTCCCACTCAATTTTTCATGATGAATGCATATCCAGTCTCGAATTTGCAAATGGACCATGAAAAGATGCATTACGCGCACATCTCTATTCTAGGAGTATTTTGGTAATTTTACCAAGTGTTACAGGAATGTCCAAAATACACTTCCTAAAATTAAAAGAAAAATTGTCACTAAAATTTCACTGGTCCACGATATGCCATGGGCGCGAACTAGTATATTTTTCCCCAAAAATCCTCCAAACGAATTTTACTCCTTCCATCAAAAATTTTTAAAAAACATGTGTAAGTGCGCATCCTTGGTGCATCACACTTGGGGCGCGCATCAATACTGTCTCTAATTTAATTAGCAAAAATTACTTTCTGACTTGATTGCTCTAAAATCAGGTCAAGACCACTTCCCACCCAATTTTTCATGTTGATCGCAAATCTGGTCTCAAATTTTTCATCCAAGCTTGGGAATATGCATTATGTGCACGATTTCATTCTAGGAGCAATTTTGTAATTTTGCCAGGCGGTTACATTATCTCCCCCTTGGGGTCTTCATCCTTGAATGATGAGTAAAGGTGGAAATAAGGCATGAATAGACTCAAGACCTCTCTCAATACTCGCTCGACAACTCGAACTCTCAACTCTTCCTCGACCTCCATAAACTCTACTCAGACTCATGAATGGACACATCAACTTAAGAATGGGAACATTAGTTAAGTTAAGGATAGCAACGTCACTTTTGACATCATCATCATTTGGCATAAAGAGTTGCGGGTAATTGGTTCTCATGGCTTCCTTAACTTCCCACGTAGCTTCCTCAACGAATTAGTTCATCCACAAAACTTTGATGGAGGCTATCTCTTTGTTTCTCAACTTACAAACTTGACGGTCAAGAATTTATACTGGAATCTCCTCATAGGATAGGCTATCCCTTACTCCCGTACTCTCAATAAGGATTGCCAAAGCAGGATCTCCCAAACACTTATTCAACATTGGCACGTGGAATACCGAATGAATCCCGTCTAACTCGGAAGGCAATTCTAACTCATAGGCGACCTTCCCAATCCTCCTCATAATTTGGTAGGGACCGATATCGCGCAAACTCAACTTTCACTTCTTACCGAACCTCATGACACCTTTCATGGGTGACACTTTCAAGTACACCCTATCATCTACCTCAAATTCTAAGTCCCCTCTTCTCAAATTCATGTAAGACTTTTGGTGACTTTGTATGGTCTTCAACCTCTCTCTAATAACCTTTACTTTCTCCATGGAATGGTGGACAAGATCAGGTCCAATCAACTCAACTTCACCGACCTCAAACCACCCAATTGGTGATCTACATCTTCTCTAATACGAAGCTTCATAAGGGGCCATCTGAATACTTGTGTGATAACTATTATGCGCAAATTCAATCAATGTTAGATGGTCATCCCAATTCCCCTTAAGATCAAGGACACAAGCTCTCAGCATATCTTTTAATGTTTGAATTGTGCCCTCTTCTTCGCCATCTATTTGTGGATTAAAAGTCATACTCAAATTTACCTTTGTACCCAATCCCTTCTAAAATGACCTCTAAAATTAAGGGGTGAATTGATCTCCTCTGTCCGAGATGATAGACAAGGGAATACCATGTAACCTCATAATCTCATGAATGTAAAACTTGGCATACTCCTATTCAGTGTTAGTTGTCCTGACTGCCAAGAAGTGAGCTGACTTGGTCATCCTATCCACGATCACCCATATTGAGTCACACTGTTTTCGGGACCTTGGTAACCTAGCAATAAAGTCCATGTTTATCATCTCCTACTTCCACTCAAGGATCTCAAAGTTCTATTCCAATCCAATGGTCATCGATGTTCAACTTTGACTTGCTAATAATTTAGGCATTTAGAAACAAACTCAACAATATCCCTCTTTATCCCACTCTACCAATAGACATCTCTCAAGTCGTAGTATATCTTGATAGAGCCAGGATGAATGGAATACCTAGAACTGTGAGCTTCGACCATGATTCTCTCTCTTACACCATCAACATTAGGGACACATAACTTATTTTAGTATCTCAACACTCTATCTCCTCTTTTGGAGAAGACCATCACTTTCTATTTGTAGACAACCTCCTTCAATTGGAGTATAACTGGGTTTTGATCTTGTTTCTCCTTCACCTCCACCACAAGGGATGATGCGGATCCACTCTGGACATTGACTCCTCCCTCATTATTTTCCTCAAGTGGAACTCCTAATCGGGCTAATCTATGCACTTCCTTCACTAGCTCCTTCGTTTTTTCCTCCACATGGGCAGTGCTACCCATTGACAACCTGCTAAGAGCGTCAGCACCAATGTTAGCTTTACTTGGGTGGTAGAGAATGCTCATGTTATAATCCTTGAGCAACTCCAATCACCTCCTTTGCCACAGGTTGAGCTCTTTCTGACTGAAGACATATTACAAACTTTTGTGGTTAGTTAACACATCCACATGCACTCCATACAAATAGTGACACCAGATCTTAAGTGCGAAGACCATTGCTTCTAACTTGAGATCATCGGTCGAATAATTCCCCTCATGAGTTTTAAGTTGTTTGGAAGCATAGGCTATCACCTTCCCTCTCTGTATCTACACACAACCCAGTTCAACTCTGGATGCATCACAATATACCACAAAGTCTTCTGTTCCATCGGGTAAGGTCAGAATTGGGGCTGTAGTCAATCTGGTCTTTAACTCTTGGAAACTCTTCTCACATTTATCGGACCACTAAAACTTGACCTTCTTCTAAGTTATCATGGTCAATGGTGCACACAAGGACGAGAAGCCCTCAACAAATCTGCGGTAGTAGCCTGCCAACCCCAAGAAACTCCTTATGTGTATTGTTGAGGTCGGTCTGGGCCAGTTCTTACCGCTTTAATTATATGGGCATCCACTTAAATACCATCACTTGAGACAACATGACCTAGGAAGACCACAAACTTGAGCCAACACTCACACTTCAAAAATTTTGCATACAAATCATGGTCTTTGAGAGTTTGAAGAATCACTCTAAGATGGTTGGCATGCTCCTCTTCATCCTTAGAATATACTAGGATGTCATCAATAAATACAATCACGAACATGTCGAGATAGGTCTGAATACCCAGTTCATTAAGTCCATAAAGGCTGCAGGTGCATAAGTCAACCAAAAGGACATGACCAAGAACTCAAAGTGGTCATATCTAGTCCTAAAGGTTGTATTTGGGATGTCACATTCCCTCACTTTCAACTGATGGTAGCGAGATTTGAGGTCTTTCTTCGAGAAGCAAGAAGCGCCCTGAAGTTGGTCAAACAAATCATCTATTTTAGAGAGAGGATATTTATTCTTTATCGTGACCTTATTCAGTCGTCTATAATCAATGCACATCCTGGGAGACCCATCTTTCTTTCGTACGAACAAAATGGGAGCACCCCAAGGAGGAACACTTGGTTTGATAAACTCAATTGTTCCTTCAACACTTTCAACTCAGCAGGGGCCATCCTATAAGGTAGCATCGAGATACTAAAAACGTAATTTTTTAAAATCTTTTTGTTCATTAAAACTAAAAAATTGTGATTTTTATTGTGTTGACAATTTTCACTATTTTAAAAAATATTAATTTATAATTCAATTTACTTTTATCCTTAAAAAGGGGAAAGGCAAAACTAAATAAATTAAGGAGTAATTACATATACTGAGATGGGAAACCGTACAAGCATGTGTTTTGAGTTAGTGGGAAACAGTTTATTTTGTTTAATAAATTTTTTAATTTTGTTTAATTAACTTTTTAATAATTAGTTTTTACGTATTAACTAATAACTAATTAACTAATCATTTATCATAAGATGCCATATGGCATATTCATAATCTGTGACTTGACTGAATATGATGGCTTTATCCTCTTCTTTTAATAATACATAGATATAAATATACTTAAAAAGGGGAAAGGCAAAACTAAATAAATAAATTAATTAAGGAGTAATTGCATATACTGAGATGG
>JAOTQJ010009741.1:0-18035 GCA_025642045.1 Solanum sejunctum
AAAGGAAATGCATATGACTAGGCCGTTGGGGCCATGCTGTCTAAAGTGCGAGACATGACTTCACTGTGCTTTACATATTCCACAAAGCATCTAAATAAAGAAAAACATCTAACAAGGGTCAGGATAGGCCCCGCCTTAACAAACTGTGCAATAAAACATGTAAGCTCTAGACATGTACAAAGCACCGATGCAACCTAAAGCTTGATGACAGCAGCTGAATATCCTTTATTACTACTTGGATTTGTGGGAAATGGTTTTATCTTTGTGGGGGTAGTTGTTGTTTGGGATAGATATGATTGAATGTTGAGATTCTATGTGTATCTGTGTTGGTGCTATAAAGTTTGCTTTGATGCTGTTTAATTATTGTTTTGATCCATTAATGGTTATTCTGGCTAGGTTGTAGGCATCACAGATGCCATCTGTTTTTTGTTAGAAGGACCTACTACAATTCCTAGAGTCACTATACAAGTTGTAGTGGCCCTTCATATGAGGAAACATTCACTTGTGATAACTCAGCCCTTACCATATGAGACCCTTCTACGACTCTTAGTGTTTTATGACTCATAGTAAGGGACTCGTAGGAGCTGCCTAATATAATTTATTCTTTGTTCCCTATTACGAGCCCAGACTAAGACTTGTAGGTCATGCTACGAGTCATACCTATGGCTCATATCTGTGAATAAAATGACATTTCTTTCAGGAACCTTAGAACTGCGAGGCTAGCATACGACTCATAGGACACCTAATGAGTCGTACCTATATCTCATAACTGTAGACCTGTAATTGTATTGGTGAATTTTTTCTTTTCATTTTAGTGTTTAAGTTGTGTTTTGTTCTTTGTTATGTGATTTGTTTGATCAAACATCTTAACACTCGTGTTGTGTGGTTGGTTTACAGATATCATGCCTTCAAAGGATAAATGAGCAATCTAAATATTCCAACAGATGTTGGTTGACAAGTCCTTCGAGATTGAGAGATCCGAGAGCTCTGTAGAAGTGCACAGGGTCAGAATAGATCCAAAAGCAAATATACATCAGACTTGGGCACGTACAACTCAGGCACCCATGGAAGTTAGCAGTTCCTCCTAGTCTGAAGAGAAGGAACAAGAGGGGAGATGGGTCTGGGAGCAACTTACCACAGATGACCGCCATACACTCAGAGTCAGAGTCAGAGTCTGAGAGAACCTCCCAGACCCAGGGGGAAGAAGTATAATCACAGTGCCCAGTTGACTGCAGATGGTGCATTGCTGGAATGAAAGAGATATATGACCAGTGGCTAGAGCCAAAGGGTTAAGCAGACCAATTTGACAATTCTATGAGAAGTCGAGGCTGAATGACTCTTGGTTGAATAGGGTGCTAGCGTTGGATGCGGGGATCAATAGACACAAACTATGATGGAATACATAACAGTTGGACAAGTATGCCTCTTACCTATCCATGAGTTTTCTACCGCTTATCTTGCTATACTTCACCAAGGGCTGCTAAAGAATATAAAGCCAATCAAGCATCCTAGGTTATGAGTGGTGCCAGTCGGGGATCAGGTGTTCCTATTTTAGAGGAGACTATCTGACAAATTCAGTTAGGGCCCACCTATAGAGTGCCTCAGTCTATTATAGAGTATAGTGCTCAAATTGAGAAAATAAGGAAAATTGTGAGTGAGAAAGATGTTGGGGCCAAGACAGAGCTGCTATAGTGGATAGACAACCAGATATGTTAGGAGGGGTTTGAGCCAACATGGGTTACAAATTAGGTAGATCTTATAGTGAAAGCCCACCTCTCTTTGTGGTCCAAGTTTTGGTGGTCCATTATTCGCTGGCATATCCGACCTACTTTCAAGGATAATGGGATTACCTTGGAGGGAGCTTTGTTATTAGCCAGCATTCTAGCTTGCTATAAGATAGATTGAGCCCAAATTATCTATAAGCAGATCGATGAGTCCGCCATATGGACAAACACCTCACTGCCATTCCCTATTTTGATCTACCAATTATGCCAAGCAGAAGGTGTTCCTATAGACCCCCACCGGGACAAGAATATTGAGGCCATATGCACTATGGATCCCAGCCTGATAGAGGTTGATGAGAACCCAGTGGACCTAACACATACAACTCCTCCGGCTATCCTAGATCCATTCCCTATTGAGCCTTTGATTCCAGCTACTACCAGCACTAGTATAGCCACTGAAGAACCTACGCCAGCTATTGAGATTGAGTCTACGCTATCCTCTAGTACTCCAGCACCAGCAACATCTATATTACAGGTTGATTCTCTTATTTTTGCTGTTGCTTTTCAGGGACTAGTGCACAAGGTGGCTACAGCAGAGTCTCGGCTACAGACCTTAGCAGCATAGGTCAAACCTTGGGTTAGCCAGCCTATACGGGACTCAGAGGAGAGGATAAAGGCATTTACTTGCAAGTTGGGTGATGAGAGAGTTAGAGCAGTGGATGCCCAAGTTCGATGCATTCAATGTGAGAGTCTAGTGGAGGATTTAGAGTGCTCGGCATCCTAACTGGAACTCAGTGACACATGAGTTAGACCAAACTTAAGGCTGACTTATTGCAAATATTAGCAACCCCTGTTACAGTCCTGGAGGTGGCATAAGTGGGTGATAAGGTGATTGATTGGTTAACTGACCGCCTGCATGCCCATGGGAAGAGGCCCCTCTAGCATGATGACCCCAAGATGAGCTAGAAGAGGCCTAAACCTAATGACTCAGTAGCCCAGGTGGAGGAGGCGATAACAGAGGAGGTGGTGCTGGAATAGATCCTATTGGCGTCTATACAGAGAGATAGGGAGTAGCAAACTTCAAATGGAGAGGGTAGGTCACATACAGATGTGACCCAGACTACTAAGGAGGAGATTATGACCTAGGACCCTACTGACCAGCCAGATACCGGTGCTTGATACACCATGATGCTTGATCTTTTTGACCCCAGTCCTTATCCTTTATTTATGGATACTTTGTTCTCTCTGTTAGGCAATAGTTTTAAACTATTGGTTTTACATGTATATATATATATAGGTATGTATGTATATGTTTTCGATACTTTCTTTTAGTTCTTGTCTTTACTTTGAGGACAAAGTATTCTATTTTGGTAGGGTGTGGAAAGTTATGGAATAAGGTGATGCCTGAGTAGCCTTAAGTCCATAACTTCCCCCATTTTTGATTCTAATGTTTTCTTGCCATGATCCTTTTTCTTTGTGGATATTTTAATTTTCTGTTGAACCGACATGTTTAGGTAGTGTAGATAATGTGTAAATACATAGTAGTGTGGTCTTTTGGCATATGCATAGTCTTTAAATGCTTTTTGAATGATTTAAAAAATTGGCTACCCCTACATTTTTGAGATTGTTGGTTATTGATGCAACCCATGCACGTTGATTATCTGGTGATGTTTCTTTTGATAATGTGAAGGTAAGTTGAGGCTGGAAGTCTATACTTGATCTTATATGCAATGCCATGTGTGTTGTGAGATTATTTTGCTGCATTTATGTATCATGTATGGACTCAGAACTTGCCTTATTACTTTAAGATTAGTTTGGTGATGTGGTTAATTTAGAAGGGATCTTAGGCCTTTTTCTATTAACGAGCCCACTTTTGCCTAAAAGACCTACCAAGTGTGTTAGTAAACCCTTTGTTCCAAATGTTTGAGCTTCTCATATACTCCTTATTTCTTTATACCTTGCTATCTTAACCTTGTTTGATTGAATACCTTGATATTGGCCCTAGTGTCTCCTTGAACATGTGAACCTTGATTGAGGTTAAAAGCCTAAGTAGAGGGTGGCTACAAATTATGGCCTTGGTTTGGGGATTAGATATTATGTACTTCACCTCAGGCTAAAAGTCTAAGTTCAATATGACCCTTATTATGGTAAAGTAATAACAATAAGGTGGTTAGTTAGGAAACAAAGAAAGAAACCAAAGAGAATAAGCCCAGGGAGGAAAAAGAAAAGAAACGTGCCTTGAATTGAAGGAAATAGCAAAAATGAGTTCAAAAATAAGGCACAACTAAAAAAAGAGAATGAAAGCACCCGGGGAAAGCTTGAAATTGGAGAATAAGGGTGGACTTAGTGTAAATGTTTGGTTCATGAAGGTAAAAGTATTGGCAAAACATGGTTCAAGGATAATTTTTAGTCACTATTTGCCTAATATATTATACCAAAGCCCCATGAGCCTATGTTACAAGACATTAAATCCTAAAGTGATCCAAATCCACTTTGTCACTAATCTGAAAATTGAGTATAGGGGCAAGCCTATGATGTTAGTCATTTTGTATGAATTTCATTATGAGAGTGAGAATGCTTCCACAGTCCCTTAATCCTAAATGTTTTTTGAGTGAGGGAGAAGGACTTCTTTTCTGTGAGGGTATTTGCACTACTTGATTAGTATATGACTACATCGGTGATTGTGGATGGTTGATGCTCCTTAGCTTATCATAGTTGGGTTGCCAGATATATCTTTATGCTTTTCTTTTGCTTAGTAGTTTTACAATCTGGTTTTGAAAATAAAAGTTGGGTACCTAAATTATAGTAAGTGATACATATGCTATTAGTATATCTGTTATGTGTTTCTTATTTTCTACTTAGATTGAGTCGTTGCTTGAGGACAAGCAACAATTCTAAGTTAAGGGTGTTGATATGCTGTCAGAATATAACACATTTGATGCCTAAAACAAGGAATTTGTAAGTTCCTAATGCGACTTTTTTTCATGGTTTTTATTTATTTTTGTGTTGTTATTGCAGAAAAGGTAGGTTGGCATTATTTTTAAGAAAAACTCCAGATTTTGCTAAAGCATAGGACATACAAGCCGACCTACAAGTCATAGCCCAAGCTACGAGTCATATGGTGATCTCATACCAAGAAACAGATACCAAAAATCAGAAATCTTCTAAGTGGACGTTAACCTTACAAAGCCTTCCTACGAGTCATACATCATGATACGACTCGTATAGGTATACTCATAGAAGGAAACAAAGAGACAAAACTTTGGACTAAAACTTGGAGGCCTAGAGTACGAGAGGAATATATGAGTAGTAGCGTAAGAAATGAGTCGTACTAGTGGGTCATACCACTGAGTCCAAAATATCAAGAACTTATGATGAGACTATGATTATGACTCATAGGTCACCCTACAAGTCATAACTATGAGGCATACCAGCTGCCAGCTGTCTTTTCTGTGTAATTTTTAGGGTTATATTATAAGCACTATAAATACTTTAAGTTAGGGTTGTTAGAAGGAGAGGAGATTATAGATATTGAACTTCATCTTTGAATATAGTCTCAAGAATATTTTAGGGTTTCAGCTTAGATTTTTATTTTCTCTTGGAAAACCCACTGTTGGGGAGTGCAAATCTCATGTTGTATTCAATATCAATATATCAAGCTTGTGGTTTGCAACTTATGGTGCTATCATTCTTTATTACTTTGGGTAAAACTCTCAACTATGTCTTGTCTTTGCATGTTTCTTGGGTTTGCTTTAGCCATGAGTAGCTAAGCACCTACAACTTGGGGTTGTGGGAACCATGGTAGTTCACTTGAGATGAGATAGATTTATTGCATTTCTATGATTGGGGTTTTGCATATATTATTTCTTTCCTTTCATTTGGATTGTTGTTTGGTGGTGGACAACACCAAACCCCACGTACTATCATGATCCCGACCAAGATAGTGACGAATAAGAAATGGGAAGTAGATGACAGGATTCAATTCATATGATCTCGTCTAATCAATAAAACCTGAATAAGGGGAGGTTGACTGGGACAATAGGTAATGGTTAGTTGGCACACTATGGTTGCCGACCAAACACCAAGGTGAAATTCTACCTTCACCTTCACAAAAGGGCTGGAAGAACCTAAGTTACCATCCTGCATGAGAATTTCTAATTGTAGTTATGTTGTCTAAGGTAATTGAGTCAACGAACCATGGGGAACACAATTCCCAAGTTTTCCCCAAAATTGTTTATTTTCTTGCATTGTAGTATAGTGTTTAATTTTATTTTTGTGTCACAACAAAAGCCTAGGGCCTAGACGATACACGGCTAATGGTGAACCTAATGGAACCCCAAACAAGCCTCTTCACTTGTCATTGCACATCATTGGTCACTGAAGCATATAAAAACATTAAAGAGCAAGAATAGGGGTAAAGGGGCATAGGGAAAAGCTTGCACTATATCATAGTCGAGAGACAAGAGTCAAACTCATATCATAGATACATGACATGTCTAAAGACCAACTCTACTACATAGATAAGAGAGAGGGATAAGACAAAGCAACCAGGCTCACCCTCATAGTCAAATAGAACACAAAGATGAGTGTCTCAATACATAACAAGAGAACGTAGACTAAGGTCCCTGAAACGACCCTGAAAAGTGCCCGAAAATATGCCACAGAATGCCCAAAATTTTAAATTCCTTATATCTCAAAATCCATTTGCCATTCCAAAAATTAGACTTTATATTCTTGTTTAGGTGATCCAAATTAGGTGAAAAAGTGTCTAACCCTAATTTAAGAGTGAAAGATTAGCAATTATAAAATTCCAAGAATGCAAATTCTAGTGGTGTTTCTACGTTGCCTTTGCGATGCACCCTAGTATATTTTAGGGATTGTTTCTATATCTCGGTCCAAGTCTTCTAATTCTTGGTCCTAAGTGTTCCCAAATGTTCTTTTACCTGTACTTAGCCAAATTTCACCTTCATATCATCCTAAAAATTTTCCAGTAGTCACTCAAACACCTAGTCATATTTTTACTCCCCAAACTCAAGTCGCAAACACTTATCCCAAGCTAAGGTTCTCCTTCAAGGTTCTTCTTCAAGCTTTAAGTCTCCATCTCCAATCTTCACCAAATTTGTCTTTGTGCTAAGGTATGTGGGTTTCTTTTATGTGTTTGTTTCACCCATGATACCCAAGCCTCCTTTTACTGGAACTGCATGATTAAAAGTTGATCTACAAATGGGTCTTGCTTATTATGAAATTCACTACACAGTATGTTAAAGCTATGTAAAGTTGTGACTATTTTGCTTTGTTTTGATCTATACATCTTTGATATTGTAAGATTTGATTAGGGGTTTTGATGTATATTTCCAGAGGGTGTTGCAAGCTATTGATTGATGGTTCTACAATGGATTTTCTTGCATGATTTCATCTCGATATTTCATGGTTTTATACTAGCATTACACACCCTCAAAGTATATGATAAAATGTTTGGATGTGGTTTCTTAGGTGTTGAAGGTCCAAAGCATGAGGTATGATATGATTTACTATATGATGATCAAATGAGCTTATGTGTACAATATATTCTATATAAAGTGTTCCATTAGACAATGCTCGATCCAGGTGACCTAGTTGAGGGGTCAACATCTCAACCCCTAGTGTGATGGGTGCTATAATCACGAACCTTAATGAGGGGTTTGTACAATGAATACTAGGGTAATGGGTGCGATCATCACTAGCCTTGATGAGGGGTTTGTACCTCACACACTAGGGTGATGGGTGCTATTATCATAAACATATCAAGGGTTTTGTACTTTAGAAATCTTGCTTAGTCTCTTCTACACATATGATATTCTATATGAACATGAATTACTTAAGTATGTTTTACTTATACATTGATCATACATGTCATATCATTATAAGTATACCTATTGCCTATTATTATGCATTTTGCTTATGATGCTCAATTCTTGTTTATAATGCATCCTGCATACTTAGTACATTCAAATGTACTAACACATAATCTATCTATACATGAAGTCACCATGTAGGAATCGGTGCCCAAGTTGATCATCCACCTCCTCCCCGTGGCTAGTTCGGTGCTACTTAAGCTAGTTGGTGAGTACTCCACCTTGGGGACCTTAGTCTATGATTCTCCTGTTACGTATTGAGATTTTCTTCTTTATTGTCTATTTTGACCAGGAGGGTAAGCAAAGTTACTTTGTCTTGGCCCCTGTTCTTATCTATGTATAGAGGTGTTTGCTACGTGTTATGATCTATGTTAAGAGCCTTGACTCTATTGTTCTTGATTTCTATGATACGAGCATGTCTTTTTTCTCTTGATTATGATTTTGTGCAAGCTCTACCCTAGTCCCGTTACCCCAGTTCTTATTCTTTTATGTTGTATCTATTGCTTCCACAGCCAAGGATGTGTAATAATGTTCTAAGAGGCTTGCTTTGGGTCTCTTTAGGTTCCTCTTGCACCGTGTCATGTCTAAGCCATAGGATTGGGTCGTGACAGTCCCCGAAGTGGAGGACTCACCAACTAGCTTGAGAAGCACCATACTAGCCATGTGGAGGAGGATGATTAGCTTGGGCTCTAGTTCCTACATGGTGATAACATATAGGCAAGAGTATACATTAGTACATTTGATGTACTAAGTATGTAGGATATTATGCAACAAGAGATAGACATTATGATCAAAATACATAACAATAGGCAGTAGACATAATATAACAATATGGCATGTATGATTAATGCTCAAGTAAAACATGCGTAAGTAACTCATACTCATATAGGATATCATATGTGTAGAAGAGACCAAGCTAGCTATTAAAGGTACAAACCCCTTGGTGGTTGTGTGGTACAAATCCCTCACATGGTTGATGATAATCATACCTTATCACCATAGTGGCGAAGTACAATCCTTTCACATATTTGATCAGTACAAACCCCCACCATGGTTACCCGGGCTCTTATCCCCTTGGATCGGGTATGGTATCATGCAACATATAATATAGAGTATATCATGTACATAAGCTCATTTCACCATCATATAGTCTTTCATACCATATCTTAGGCTTTGGAACTTCAATTCCCCAAGAAATGACATTTTATCACACACTTAGAGGGTGTGTAGTGCTAGTATAAAATCATGAAATATAGAGATGAAATCATGCAAGAAAATCCATTGTAAAACCATTAATCATCACCTTGCAACACCCTCAAGCAACATACACCAAAACACCTCCTCAAATCTTGCAATAGATCAAAGATTTATAGCTCAAAACATAGCAAAACAGTCACACTTTGTCATAGCTTTAACATAGTGCAGTGAATTTCATAATAAGCAAAATTCATTTGTAAATTAACTTTAAATCATGCAATTTGAGTTAAAGGAGGCTTGGGCATCATGGGTGAAAGGAACCCATGAAAGAAACCCACATACCTTTGCTTAGAGATGAACTTGGTGAAGATTGGAGAATGAAACTTGAAGCTTGAAGGAGGACCTTGAAGGAGAACCTTATCTTAGGATAAGGGTTTAGGACTTGAATTTGAGAGTGAAAATATGACTAAGTGTTTAAGTGAGTATTTGGGAATGTTTAGGATGATATGAGAGTGAAATAAGGCTAAGTATAGGCAAAAACATGGTTGGGAACACTTAGTCCCAAGTCCCAAAAGCGTTGGTCCTAGATAAAAAACACTAGCAACCAAATACACAGTTCCACATCTAGTTTGTGATGCAAAAATATCGTGGAGATCAAATTATCACATGTCCGTGATAGCTGCGCGTCGTGGTGCTATTGCGGATCGTCTTTGGTAATTGAATTTTTGAAAATTTGAAATTGTGATTCGATTGCTCTAAACTCAGGATTAGACCCATTTCCCCCTAATTTAGACCCCTGAACAAGAATATGAAGTCAGACTTTCGATATCGCACATGAATTTTGAGATATGTGAAATTTAAAATTTTGGGCATTCCGAGGCACATTTTTGGGCACTTTTTGGGGTGTTTCAATATCTCTCCTTTAGGAACATTCGTCCCTAAATGTGAAAGAGACGTACAAGATAAGAATGATCGTAAAAATACCAGCCATTAGTAAAATGCAACTTTACATTTAAAATGCCATTTTCAAAATCTCAACATAAGTGTAAAATCATCATAAATTTGTCAACATAAACATTAATACATATGAATGACATAGAGGCTGAAACATAAAACTTGAATCACATAGGGGATGTAGAATTGGTACCTTAGGCTTGAGTGGAGTAGAGAAGTTAAGGATACCGCTTTTGCATATACGTCTCGGCCTCCAAAGTAGCACTTTCGATTAGTTGGTTCCTCCAAAAGACCTTAACTGATGCCACTTCCTTGTACCTCAATTTCTTTACTTGCCATCCACAGTCTGAACCGGAACCTCCTCATAGATCAAGTTATCCTCAACAATACTGAAAACATTAACAGGCACAATAACATTAGGATCACCAACACATTTTCTCAATATAGAGACATGGAACACCGGATGAACTAAATTCATTTCAATAGGCAACTTCAATTCATAAGCTACCTTGCCAACCCTCCTCAAGACTTCATAAGGGCCAACATATCTTGGACTCAATTTGCCCTTTTTAACAAAACACACCATACCTTTCATTGGGGAAATTTTCAAATAAACCCAATCACCCACTTTGAATTCAAGGTCTTCTTCTCACATCAACATAGGATTTTCGATGACTTTGGGCTATCTTCAACCTTTCCCTAATCATCCTAACCTTCTCAAGAGCCTTCATGATAAGGTATGGGCCCAATAAATCCACCTTTCCAACCTCAGACCAACCAACCGGTGATCTACAATATCTCCTATAAAGAGCCTTAAAAGGAGCCATACCTATACTAGAGTGATAGCTATTGTTGTAGGCAAACTCAATCAAAGAAAGATGGTCATACCAACTACCCCTCAAATCTAATATACAATCCCTTAGCATATCCTCAAGTGCTTGGATAGTTCTCTCCGCTTGGCTATCCGTTTGGAGGTAAAAGGCCGTACTAACGTAAACTTTTATACCAAGACCCTTTTGAAAAGACCTCTAAAAGTGCGAAGTAAATTATGAACCACAATCTAATATGATGGACAAAGGAATCCCATGCAACCTCACCAACTCATGGACATACAACCTTGCATACTCTTCAGCCCCATATATGGTCCTAACCGGTAGAAAGTGGGCTGATTTTGTCATCTTATCAACCACTACACATATGGAATCAAAACCCTTCCTAGTCTTAAGAAACCTAACCCCAAAATCCATATTAATCACTTCCCACTTCCAAGTAGGAATGTTTATGTCTTCGGTTAGGCTACCTGGCCTTTAATGTTCGGCATTGACTTGTTGACAACTATAGCAACTGGAAATGAATTTGGCAATATCCCTCTTCATGCCTCCCCACCAATACACATATCTCAAGTCCATATACATTTTGGTGTAACTAGGGTGGATAGAAAAAGAAGAATTGTGGGCCTCATCAAGAATCTTCTCCCTCAAGCCATTAACACAAGGCACACATAACCTTCCTTGGTACCTAAGTCCCCCATCTCCCCCTTGGGAGTAAACCTATACTTTGCCCTCTTCACCAAGGCCTTCAATTCAAGCAAGGAGGCATTAAGATCTTGTTTTTCTATCACCTCATCAACCATGAAGACTTAGACCCATCAACAACAACCACACCATCATCATCAACCTCCTCCAAGCTAACCCCCAATCTAGCCAATTGATGCACCTCCCTAGCAATCTCCATACCACCATCAACATGGGAAAAGCTACCTACAGACACCCTACTCAAGGCATCCTCCACCACATTTGCCTTATCCGTATGATAGTGCATGCTCATGTCATAGTCTTTAAGAAGTTCTAATAATCTCTTTTGCCTCAAGTTGACATCCTTTTGAGTGAAGACATATTGGAGGCTCTTATGATTGGTGAACATATCCACATCTACCCCATACAAGTAGTGACGCTAAATCTTTAATGCAAACATAATAGCGGCTAACTCTAGATTATAGGTAGGGTAGTTCCTTTTTAGGTACCTTGAGTTGTCTTGAAGTATAAGCGATGACCTTACTATTTTGCATCAATGCAAAATCCAAACTAACCCGGGAAGCATCACAATACATCACAAATCCCTCAAGTCCATCTGATAGTGATAATATAGGAGCGGACACAAGCTTGTCTTTCAATGTTTGGAATCTCCCCTCATATTTATCGGTCCACATAAACTTAACCTTCTTTTGTGTCAGTTTTGTCATAGGGGAAGTAATAGAGGAGAACCCATTAATAAACCTTCTATTATAACCTACTAGGCCCAAGAAGCTCTGAATATCTGACTGGTCAATGGTCTAGGCCAATATCTAATTACATTGGTTTTCTTAGGATCCATTTTTACACCATCCTCTGACACTACATGACCAAAGAATGCAACCTCCTTCAACCAAAATTCACACTTATCATATTTGACATACAATTTATCCTCCCTAAATCTTTGCAACACAACCCTCAAGTGCCCCATATGCTCCTCCCTACTATGTGAATAGATCAAAATATCATCAATGAAGACCACAACAAAGGAATCAATGTACGGTCTGAAGACCCTATTCATTAGGTTCATAAAGATAGCTGGTGCATTTATCAACCTAAACAACAACATTTGTCAACCCAACTGACATCACAACAAACTCATAATGCCCATATCTAGTCTTGAAGGCCATCTTATGAATATCACACTCCCTCACCATCACTTGATGATACCTGGACCGAAGATCAATCTTAGAGAAAAAGATAGCCCCTTGCAATTGGTCAAACAAATCATCAATCATTGGAAGAGGATACCTATTCTTGATGGTGACCCAGTTGAGTTACCAGTAGTCAATACACATTCTACGTGACCCATCCTTCATTTTCACAAACAACACCGGAGCACCCCAAGGAGATTGACTAGGTCTAATAAATCCCTTTTCCAACAAATCTGTCAAATGTTCCTTTAACTTCTTCAACTCCGTCGGGGCCATATGGTTAGAGGGAATAGAGATAGATTGAGTATCAGGAAGGAGATCTATGCCAAAATCTATCTCCCTTTAGGGAGGGACACCGGGAAGGTCATTTTGGAAGACATTAACAAACTCGTTCGCAACTGGAACCAACTCAATGGAATGGACTTTGGACTTCACATCTTTAACCCTCACAAGTTGATACAAACACACCTTAGAAATCAACTTATAGGCTTTAATGCATGAAATGAATCTATCCATGACTACCACATCTTGAATTTCCCACTCAAGGATGGGTTAATTAGGAAATCAAAACTTGAACCTAAGAGTTCTACTATCAATAGAAGAATAGTAGAAAGTATAACATCAAAATCTACCATGTCTAATTCAACAAGATCATAAGGCAACAACTTATGCAAGATGTAAATAGGACAACTTCCATAAACTTTCCTAGCAATAATAGAGGCACTAATAGGAGTAGACACTTCATATGACTCATGCAATAAATCATGGTCAACATGGAACCTTTTAGCAACAAAAGGGGTAACAAAGAAGAGAGTGACGCCGGGATTAATCAAAGCATACACATCAAAGTCAAAGATTTTCAATATACCAGTAATAACATTAGAGACCTCACCAACCCCTTACCTCCTATGTAGTGCATAAAATCGGTTGTGCCTTAGGGCACCAACTTAAAGACCACCTTTACCCAATAAGATCATCTTTGCACCCCAACCGCTACCACAGTTTCTTGGACAATGTATCTTTTTGTGACCTGGTTCTCCACATTCACAGCATGCATTAGAACCCTTCAAACATGGGCCTCCATGGCTTCTTCCACATTTAGGGCACATATAATTAGTATTCACCCTACCAACACCTTAGGGCCTAGGGAAGTCATTGGCAAACCCCCTATTAGTAGCACGAGAAGGACCTTGGCCTTGACATAATTTAGCACCCTTTTGCAATATACCCTAAAATCAGACTCTCTTGGCCTCATGCTCCCTTCTGTTCCTCAACTTTCCTTACGCTATTTGCTCAGCATAGATCATCAACAGAGATAAGTCTATGTCACTAATTAGCATGCGGACTGGTATTCTTCACTTACCAATTCAAAGAACCCCATCCCAAACTTATTCATCCTAGATCTAGGGTCGTCCACCAAATGAGGAGCATACTTTGAAAGTTGATTAAACTGTGTATACTCTCTTACACTCACAACACCTTGTTTTAAGCTCATAAACTCTACCAAATTTGCTTCCCTAAGCTCAAGAGGGAAAACAGATTAAGAAAAGCCAATTTGAACTTCTCCCAAAGCACCACATTACTAATTCACTTTTAACCCTTCCATTGATCATACCATATTTGGGCTACATCTTTGAGTTGATACGCCTCTAACTCTGCCTTTTCATTCGGCCTGACACCTATGATATTCAAGATTTTGTAGACCTCATCAACGAACTCTTGCAGATCTTCATCCATATTTGACCCATAGAATATCGGAGGATTCATCCTCATAAAGTCTCTTACCCTTGCCTCAGTAGTAGTGGCATGAGGTGCTTGGGCCTCTTGATTGACTTGGTTGGCCACCACTTAGGCAAGCATAGTGAGAGCATCTCAGAGCTCACAATTGGCAAGTCGCTCCTTGAAAGTTTGGGCCCTTGTTCTTCTAGTGTTTGGCATGATCTTGCATAGCAAAGAACAATCGTTAAGAGGAAAAACTCACAACTCTATAGCATGACGTAGAACATGAAAAAGGGGAACATTTTCTAAAATATCTCATAGCTTCTTACTCATAGTCATGGCGCGCTTCACAACCATGAATAGGACTCTAATCGATGTGATGTGTTAGACTCTAAAGATCTATTAACCTAGTGCTCTAGCACCAAGTTTGCCACGACTCAAGCCTAGGGCCTAGACATAACATGACGAATGGGGAACTCGAAGGAACCCAAAACAAGCCTCGTAACTTATTATTACATATCATTAGTCGTGGAAGTATATAAAAATATTGAAGAGCAAGAATATGGGTAAAGGGGCTAAGGGAAAAGCTTTCACAATGTCATAGTCAAGAGACAAAAGTAAAAATCATATCATAGATATTTAACAAGTCCAACAACCACCTCAACTACATAGATAAGAGCGGGGGCCAAGACAAAGCAACTGGGCTCTCCCTCATATTCAAACAGAACATAAGTAAGAGTGTCTTAATAAATAACAAGAAAGCGTAGACTAAGGTCCTCGAAGTGGAAGACTCACCAACTAGCTTGAGTAGCACCGAACTAGCCATGTAGAGGAGGATGATCAACTTAGGCTCCAGTTTGTACATTATGATATCATATAGGCAAGAGTATGCATTAGTACATTTGAATGTACTAAGTATTTATGATGCAATGCAATAAGATATAGGCATCATAATCAAAATGCATAACAATAGGCAATAGATATGATATAACAATATGGCATATATGATCAATGCTTAAGTAAAACATGCTTAAGTAACTCATACTCATATAGGATATCATATGTGAAGAAGAGACCAAGCTAGTTATTCAAGGTACAACCCCTTGGTGGTTATATGGTACAAGACCCTCACATGGTTAATGATAATCTATCACGACCCAAGCCCGGGGCCTAGACGTAACACGGCGAATGGGGAACCCGAAGGAACCCCAATCAAGACTCTTAACTTTTCATTACATATCCTTGGTCGCGGAAGCATACATAAGTTATAAAGTAAGCAAAAAGGAACAAGGGGCTAAGGGTTTGCTGGTTAAAACTTTAATATCAAAGAGAGGGAGTCATACCTCGTATCATAAATACACAACTTGTCCAACAAGCACATCTAAATACATAGATAGAGCGGGGGCCAAGACAAAGCTATCGGGATCACCCTCATAGTCAATAGAACATAAGATAGTGTATCAATACATAGATAATAGCAACATAGAGTAAGGTCTCCAAAATGGAGGACTCACTAATAAGTTTGGAATAGCATCGACTAGCCACGTGGAGAAGGAGGATGACCAACTTGAGCACCGGTTCCTACATGATGATATCATGTAGGATAGAGTATACATTAGTACGTTTGAATATACTAAGTATGTAGGATGTAATGGAATAATACATTGACATCATAATCAAAATGAATAATATTAAGCAATAGGCATGATATATAATATGACACGAATGATTAATTCTTAAGTAACTTATGCTCATACAGCATATCATATGTGTAGAATAGTTCAAGATAGATTTCCAAAGTACAAACCCTTTGGTAGGTTAGTGATGATGCCGCCCCATCACTTAGGTGGTGAAGTACTAACCTTTTACTTCATTGGTGATAATGCCGCCCCAACACCTAGGTGGAGAAGCACAAACCCTTGCCTCGGTTGATGAGTACAAACCCCTATCTCAGTTAGTGATAAGTCCTCCCTATCACCTAGGTAGAGTAGTACGAACCCTTCCCTTGGTTGATGAGTAAAACCTCCATGTCATTTATCGGGGTTCTTACACCCCCCGAATTGTGCATGGTCTAATGCAACACTTTTATATAGAGTATATCATGTACATAAGCTCATTTTATCGTCATATAGTCAATCATATCATATCTCATGCTTTGGATCTTCAACTCCTAAAGAAACTATATTCTGACTTTTATCAAACACTTAGAGGATGTATAATACTAGTATAAAACAATGAAACATAGAGATAAAATCATGCAATAAAATCTATTTTAAAACCATAACTCAAAATCTTACAACACCCTCAGGAAACAAACATCGAAACTCGTCCTCAAATCTTACAATAGATCAAGGGTTTATAGCTCAAAACATAGCATACAATCACAATTTCACATAGCTTTAACATAGTGTGTAGTGAATTTCATAATAATCAAGACCCAGTTTAAATCATGCAATTTGAGTAAAAGGAGGATTGGGTATTATGATTGAAAGGAACCCATGAAAGAAACCCACATACCTTAGGTTTATAGTTGCTTGGAATTGAGATTGGGAAGAATAAAGGTTTGGAAATGATCTTGGAATCCAATCTTGTTTTTGGGTTTCCTTGAAATTGAATTGTGGTTTGATGGAGGCTTTTGGGAGAATTGATAGTGTATTTGAGATGAGAGTAATGAGTTTGATCCTTTGGAATATTGTTTATGTCTTTTCGGAAGGTTAAGATAGCATTGGAAATCCAAAAAGGGCATTAGAGTAATTAAAATTTACGAAGATGCCATAAGTGAACGGATCGAAAAATTAGCAAAGTGTCATCTCACCGGAAACTTGACTGGCCGTGTGGTACTCATAGGTCATTTGGAATGCCCATGATACAAGACTTAGATAGAAAAATTGAATTGGAACACTTGAGAAAAAGTTAGCATTGACATCACTTTGACGGACAACTTCACGGGCTTATGGTGCTTCATAGTTCATTTAGTGGTCCATTGCACCACACTTAGTGCATACAATGATACCAGGCAACTCATACCTAGGTCCCACGGGTCGTCACCCTCCACATGACCCATCAACAGTACCCGTGGAACCACCCTTAGTCATATTTTCCCCAACTCCAACAAGCTTCCTTTGGTACACCTTGTGGCCAACCACATGGTCAGTCGTAAGCCATACAGTGCATGCCACTAGCTGTGTCATCCATTTCCATCCCCAGCTTCCCCAAGTGGCCCGTCAAATGTCACACTGGTCGTCAACCTGTCCGTTGACACCACTGCACAAAAGAGTCTCACAAAAATGGTCATAAATCCCTTATCTGACCTCGGAATGAGATGAAACCAAGTTCATTGGGAAGCTAACATAAAGGGATTTTATTTTTCATGTCGTGGGCTACCCAATTCCAAATGTGCTAAAGTTATGCTTTTTTAAAGTTTACCCTTGCATGAACCATCACCCAAAACTCAACTTTTAGGTAACTCTTGAACTCGTTTATTGTACTAGGAGTCTCCCATTAAGATAATACACCCGCAACCTAACCAAATGTGGCTTGAAACATGGATAAAAAAGATCATAAAGTTACAAGGTGGAATATAATCACACCTTATCACCACGGTGGTGAAGTTCGAACCCCTCACAAGGTTGATTAGTATAAATACCCACCTTGGTTACCCAGGCTCTTATCCCCCCGGATCGGGTATAGTCTAATGCAAAACTTTGTGTAGAGTATATCAAACAGATATCCTCATTTCATTATCATATAGTCATTCATATCATATCTCATGCTTTGGACCTTTAACTCCTCAAGAAACCACATCCGGATATTTTATCAAAC
>JAOTQJ010009752.1:0-55493 GCA_025642045.1 Solanum sejunctum
ATTTGAAACTTTTGGTGTTATGCTGTGGTATGGCGCGCGTTTGGAGGTCGCCATCGTTCCCGTCCGATATGCATTATGTTGATGTTTGAAAAGAATAAATAGTTTTATGTTGTCATATAGGTTTGACTTTTATACTACTCTATCTGGATTATTATTTTCACTCATATTTCGGGGTTTTTGCTTTACATACTTGGTACGTATTTCGTACTGACCCCTTCCTTTCGGGGGCTGCGTTCATGCCACAGGTACAGACGAACAGGATAGAGGATCGTCTTCTTAGGACCTCCGTCTATCGTTGAAGTGCTCCCTAGCATCAGGAGCAGACAGTTTGGCATATACTTGTACCCGTTCCGTTTGTATTTTGCATTTATGTATATATATATATATACTCGAGGGTATAACGGGGCCCTGTCCCATCGTGTGGTCCGGTTTTTGTACATAGAGGTCTGTGGATACATGTGGGTGTGAGAATTTAAGTTGGTCTGATCTCGTTTGTATGATATGTTTGTTGGGCGGCTCTGCCGCAGCGGTGACCTTGTCGGCCCGCGTATGTGTTTGTGTATCTGCTCTTATGACAATATCTGGTACTGTTGGATTCGCTGTTTGCAGGTGGGGTTAGTCAGAAAAATAGAGGAGACTCTGTCGAATTTTTTTGTGAAATACCTTAGCGATCGTAAATGGATATTTAGTATAATTATATGTTTGGGTGCCCTATCGGCACCATTCACGGCCCTGGGATTGGGTCTTCACAATTTGAACTTTGGGATCTGATACCAAATTATCAAGACCTGAATGGGTGTGATAGCACTTATCTAACTCACCAAAGTAAATCATCCCATCCTAGATAACATAATATAATAATAAAAGCGGAAGATAAATAGTATGATAAGATAGATAAGCATAGGAAATCAAAAGCTACAACTATCCCAGAGCTAGTGTTACGTGTATACGACTCTGAATATAGAATACTCAATAAAATACAGTCTCAGTATCTAGTTCTCAAATAGAATGAAATATAAAATGGAATCCTCAAAGGCCCAATGCAGATATAAGCAGCTACCTCACGAATGATCCAGAAGCTCGATCTTATAAGTTAGAAAGCTAATAAGAAGGACTGAGCTCACAACCTACAAATTATTGCAAAGGCTGAGAACCAAACACACGATACTCGGTAAATGGAAACTAACCTAAAGTAAAGCAATAAAGAACATAAGTACTCTTGAAATACCAACCACATTTTGTAGAACTACACACCTGCACTCAGGAAAGTCAAAGCACAACATAATATACCAATAACATGAATAAAAACTTCTCATATAACATCATATCTGAAAATATCCAACTGAATATACAACATCAAATGGTATGATATATATTCACTATCTTAAGAAAAGCACATAACTATATCACAAAAGGAATGATATGATATGAAGTGAACGCTATGTGATGTAAATAATGCAATGCAATGTCAAATAATGGTGATGCAAGTCTATCCTATGATACATATGTACTGATCATATCTGTGTCAGTTCGAAACCTATGTGGACTACGTATATACCATATATCCATGAAGATTATTGACAATGATCTCGGCCAATGCTCACCCATCTGGAAGCAACCTTGGACATCATTAGTCAGCATATTACTTCACCTCATCGACAGATACCTTAGCTAATCATGGATTGCTAGAGAGATTGGCCACCCACCCACTTGTTACTTTACATATCTCTTGGACATAGCCATCACAAGTATCAATACATAAATAATAGTGAATGTAATGTACACAATCTCAATTTTATAATAGTTCAAATATCATTAAGTTCTTGAAGTAGCATCACTTTTTCAATGTTAGCACGATCTCAATATCATCACATTTTTAATATAATCATGTTCTCAATATCATCATAGTTTCAATATCATTCACATTTCAATGTAAGTACCATCTTGATACCAATATCAAATAATCCATAAGATCACATGCATCACAAATCCACAATTAATTCATGAGTCAAGATTTCACAACATGACTAAGTAATAAATCATGAATCTCATGACCAAAGCCTATCAGTATACAATTGTACCCCAAAACGTTCAATTCCATACATGTAGGAGCATAAAAGGTTCACTCACACTTAAGAAAAGGTTAGAAGTCCACTTACTTTAGAAAAAGTTAGTAAACAAGTCAAATCCATGGCCTTTCCCCTTGCAATATAATTTAAATCACCACAGTATATTCAAATATAGCATCATAATCACATAACGAATCTAATGACACCAAAATTAATAAATTTGAATGAAAAAGACAAAATGGTAAAAAATCTCATCCCCAAAAAAAGTAACTAGGAACTAAACATTAATACATAAAAATGTTCTCCAAGTAATAATGAATTCCATGGTAAAAACCATTTTGAAAATAGAGTTAAAAATGATGAAATCATCAATTTAGCATAGGAATTGATATTCGAAAATCCCCAATTTCTACAATTAAAAACCCCAAAGTATAAGTTAAAACCATAATTTAATTAATTAAAATAAAAGAAATATGTTAGAAAATAATTACCCAATAGATTTTCCTTGAAAAACCTTGAAGAATCTTTGAAAACCGAAGCTTGGAATATTAAAATTGTGGAGAAACACTGAACCTACACTTAAAAGTCATTCCTTGTTCAGGTACGTTTAATTCTCCATGAATGTGGTAGCTAAGAAACTCAATCCTCCATGAATGCGGAAGCCATGAAACTCAAAGCTCTGAATATGGACTGTCCATTCACGAATACAAAGTAGAAACAAAACATACTCTGTGAATGCAGCCCCAATCCCACGAATCCTGAGGTCAAGGAGTACTACACTCTGCGAACACAGAGGGGACCTCACAAATGTAGAGGTCACACCCTGAGAGCGTACCCTTAGTATGGCCGGCACTCATAAAGTATAGCTAGTCCCTAAGTAAATCACTTGGGCTCATCACATTCATCCAATCAAAGTTTAACCTAATAGCAAAACACTAAAGAAGATAATAGGTGGACAATCTCAATATATAAAGGCCATAGGTGAACAACCATACTGTTATTCTCTGATATAGAAACAATTTCAAGGTGAAATAGTCAAGAGATAAAGATCTCAACATCAACTCACCACTATCTAGTCTATGAATCTTCTAACTCTACTATCTAGATTGTGCTAATGACAGGCCACGACTACCTCAACCAAAAGAAGATAAAGTGCTAAACTCAAGGTAGATGATAGAAATATGGAAATCCTCTGAAAGGAAGGAGGTCTCACCAATTAGATGAATGCTAGTAGATCCTCAGTAATACACCTATTGATGATCCCTCAGCAAGGGTTCATGTATTATTACTATTACTCTCATGTTTTCCAGTTACGCTCACTATTAGAGGTGAAGAATGTTTATGAGCTACTCAAGTCATATTCTTACAAGCTATTCTTGTTATGATTAAAGTATGATTATTTCAAGTATTTCATGGGATTAAACTTAGCACTGATGGAATGAATGTCGGTATGGACTATATTCAAGCATCCGTACTCCTTTCCTCAAATTATGTGCCAACATATGATTTTACTTTACCATTGCTATACTAGTTGATCCATTTAGTATACTTTATCATGAAATCCACCTGAAAATGGGATGGGTTCCCCTAAGGGGGGTTAGTTCTCTGAAATGGGATGGCCTCCCGTGAGGTGAAGTATGGTGTACCTTGGCAAGAAGGCCACCTCTTTATCGATGACAGGTAATAATCAGGATTCCAAGTTGTAGCTCGCTTAGTCTTACTCTTGTCACTTAGGGTCTCTTACTACACATGTATAATGTTCTATGCTAGTTGACTGATTTACAAGTATGTTTTACTTTAGGTATTGATCATGCATGCCATATTGAAATTGCACTAGCCTATTGCTTATTTTTATGCGTTTTTACTATATTAGCTTATGTCTTGTTACATTGTTTCCTGTATACTTAGTACATTCAAACGTACTAATGCATACTCTATGCCTATATGATATTACCATGTAGGGATCGGAGCACTCTTTGATTATCCTCCATATTGCTAGTACGATCCTTTGAAGCAAGCTTGGGTGAGTCCTCAATTTCGAGGACACTATCTTTTTAACTTTGGTTATTTTGAGACCTCTTTATGTCAAGCATTTGTTACTTTGAGAGTGAACCCAAAAAGTGTATCGGCCCCACTCCATTCCAAGTTAGAGGTGTTGTTGGATATGATGATGTACTTACACTTGAGGTTGACTCTTTTATGCTTTAATGATTATCAAAGACTTCCCTTAGTCCTGCTTCGCCATTTATTATATGTCTTGTTGTTGTTTACTTTTCTTCCATGACCAAGGATGTATAATTGATATGCTAACAGGCTTTTTGGGTCCCTTCAAGTTCCCATCCTCCATGTCACATCTAGGCCCTATGCTTAGGTCATGACAGGACACTTGGGATAGTCCATGCTGACATCCAATCCATCGGTACTAGGTAATCATCCAACTAGATTACATAAATATACAAACTTGTAAAAAATGCATAAGCTTTCAAATTATTTTCATGCATTCTTGGGCTTAAAGGCCAAACCGCATTCGTAACAATTCCTACTTAGGCTCAATTGCTAAATCATAGCTCATAGTCATAATACTCATGCATAGGAATAGCTCATTCATACATACATAATGGTGCAAGCACCCATAATGCTCAAAGAGCCATAATTATAGAAATGTATGTAATCATATTCTTGTCATAACCAATATCTTATCAAAATCATATCATAGAACATAATTGGGCTTAACCTACTTCATAATTTTCATAAAAATCTTATGTCCTGAATGCATATGCCATGAATGATATGAGAATAGCATGGGTAATTGAGATTCAGTCTATAGTCAAGAATATAATATGAAATTGAATTAAAAAAATAATTAAATCTACATTTAAAATCATTATTTAATTATCCATGCATAAACAATCCTTGAAAAGGGGCATGCATATTCATAATCTCTTAAATTCAATGTAAATGATCATAATAGCGCTTACATTAACTTAAAATCATCAAATATGTATAGCCCATACATCAATTTAATTTACTAAATCTAAATAGTGAAAACCCATATTCAAAGAGAGCTTAAATTCATGAATTTTTTTTTTGAAAAGACTTTGGTCTCTTTGGTTGGAAGGAACCAAAGATCAAACCCACATACCTTAGCTAATGAAGGAATTCCAAGAAGAAATTTGAAGAAGAATGAGTCCTCCTTTGATTCCAAGTCTAAAATCCCCATTAGAGTTCTTGAGAGAAACTTGAGAGAATTTGATTTTTTAAACTAAGGGTTAGCCTTGAATAAGGGTTGTGAATTACTGTAGGCTAAGTTTAGGAATGTAAAGGGGGCTTTTAAGGTCTTAAAAAGTGTTGGGGATGGGACAAAATATCAAAAATACCATAATAAAACAAGCCCTTGAATTTTAAATGGGACTTCGCATGCTAAGCTTTGTGGGTTGTGAAGCTCTTCACTGTCTGTGAAGGCTCTCGTCTAGCCTAGACAAATTTAATGAAAAAAGGCATAACCTCTTGGTACAAACTCCAAATGAGGTGAAACCAAGTTCTTGGAAAGATAATTCAAAGAGCTTTAATCTGATAGGTTGTTCGTCACCTAGTTTATTTTGTGCAAAGAGATATGCCCATTTAAAGTTTACCCTTCAATCGGTACTTGCGAAAAAACTTAGCCAACAGAGTTCTTTTGAACTTGGCGATGTACTAGGCCCACGATGGCCTTAAAAAACACAAATAAGCTTGTATTGAAGACTTGAGAGTGAAATTGGCTTAAGCTTGAAGATCTCATACTTAGAACATTTTTGAGCCAAAAGTGAGCCATAAGGCTGGGCCACACGAGTCGTATGGCTTCATATAGTTCGTGCCACTGCCTGTGGCACCAAGTTTAACCAAAATCAAATCTTCCATACCAAGAGTTAAGAAACATTTAGAATATTTTCCACCTCATAGGATATAAGGGCACCCTCACGACCTGTGGGATATCACACCAACCGTATGAGGTACTGTGTGACCTCACTTAGCCTCAACATGTTGGAACTTCATGCCAAGGCCATTAGACGTCCTACCACATGGTCCATGGAGTGTCTCACAGACGGTGAGGGGTCAAGTATGATGTGATTTATTTTTTATCCCCACAATTTTGAACCAAACAACATTCAAAGGCCAAGGTACACTCCACGAGACCCTACATGGTCTATATGACCTCACATGGCTCATGGAATCCTCCTTGGCATGCCACTTGGTCCAAAAACTTCTAGAAAACTAAAATTCCAAGCTCTAATGAAAACATTCAATACCTAAGTAGTTACAAAGCCTCTAGATAAGGAACATCATCTGATATAGGGACAAGCCTTGCCTCATGACTAACAATACAATATAAAAATATAAGCTCTAGACACCTAAAGCTCTGAAGAAACCTGGAGCTCAGTAACAATAATTGAATATCCTGTACTTCTACTGGGGAGATCTACTAGTGCCTATACCTACAACATGAAATATAGGTCACTAGTAAGGATACCAATACGAGATAATGTACTAAATATGTAAGGCAGAAAGTAATGTATATAAAGCAAGAACTCAAATGAAATCATGCACTAGTGTAAGGATAAGAGACTACATTTAACAATATTATGGAATCATGTACTTTATGTCCTTTTTATTATTTTACCTTTCTTTACTATATAATCTATGCACAACATATAGTATTAATGACTAGATGATCAATGGTATATCAATATCAGGATCGACCTATGATAGGATTTGATTTCACCCATAGGATACCCCACTAATATGGGATTGACCCATGCTAGGTGATTCTTCTATCCCTAGGATACCACCCATCAATAAGTAATGTACTTTATCTTTTATTTACCTTTGAGATAATAATTTTGGTGGTCATAATATTTGACCTTTGGGACTATAAATATAACATGTGAATCATAAATAATCATACAATACAATAGCACAATGAAAAGAGTAGGTCACATAAGTGATGAAATACGCAGGAGATGAAACAACATATGAACATTACTTAGCAAACTCATGTATCTAGGTATCCAAGTATGTACACAACTTTACAAATGACTATATATGGAAGAATATGAATATGTTAACGAGTAGAGACAAAGTTACTAGTTATGTCAGAGTTTGTAAGTGCCTCTATATGCCAAGAAAGAATCTGGATTTTATGCCAAGGAAGAATCTGGATTTCATGCAAAGTAATACGAAATTGAGTAGCCTTACATACCTCGATGTGCATCCTCGTTACTACCTTAAAGTAACTTTATCTTCCCATAAATACTTATTTATAATAAAGTAAGTGATAAAACTATTATTAACAGCTAATAGACATATCTTGACAGTCTAATCTCATAAAAAATAACGCACAGGCAGCAAACGTGTCATTATTAACCAAAGTATATTCTTTCAATCTTTCCACCTTTAATCATACTTTATAATACATATTATCATATATATGTAATTTCTAGCTTGTCCTAGTCCCATAACAGTTTTAGAACAGCCCATAAAACACACCACATAGCAATTCACACAATATACAAGTAGACAACATAACATTATGTCCCTTCGCTACATTTAGATGTAAAGAATCCCAAACCTATTCCAACTGTAACAAAACTATTCCCACCATACTTACACATAAAAATAGTCTTAAAATAGTACAAAATATGTCCCAAAGAAGATGGAGGATGTGAAACAACAATCTTCAACCATTAGCCCACAAATTCCTATTAAAGGTAGAATTAAGGTATCATATAAGAACTCATTTTCATGGAGAACAACAATTATGCAAAAATATTTCTGCATCATTATAGAACTAAAACTCATTGAGAAGATCAACCTACCTTTATAATCAATCCAACCAAGGAGAGAAAAGTTTCCAAGTAAACAAGAAAAGTGTACAACAATATTTTGAACACATGTTGCCCAAACTTTCAGCACAACCAGCCTAGTCTATTGTTTCTCATGAAGAAACAATGCTAAATACATAAGTATACTTACTTACTTTACCTTATAGTTGAGGGCTTCTCAAAGAACCCTAAAAATTTCTTATGCCTGCTTTGCAAAGTTAAGAAAGAGTAGAAAGAAAACTTTGTGAAAGATGAAATGTTTCCATGTTTAAAATGACTTAAAAGTAGCTACTTGTAAGCCCTTTAAAAGGGACAATTTTTGCTGGATTTATCTTGAATTTTAAGCCTTATTTTATCAAGATACTGATGAAGTAGCTTGGCATTCTACTTGGGCCTAAATGGGTTTCAATTTGATGGGCCTTGACTGCGCACTTTTCTCTTTTTCCTTCACTTAGTTTGGGCCCAACTTGTTGAATTAATTGTGAATGTACTTGGGAACTTTTATTATTCATCTTGGGATGTTAATATAGTCTATTTATGATGCTAAAACATAGGCTAAGGTTACATTCTTAACCCCAACATTATTCAATATCGGACATTGACAGATTTGGTGTCAGGCCTCCTCTTCGTCCACCTAGCCTATTTAAGCTAAGCACATAGGTGCCTCACCTAATAACTTCCTAAGTCCTATAAGCACCTTATTTTTTCACTTCGTTTAAGGTCATGATCTTCTGAATTTGACTTAAAACTTATATACACTCATTCATCTTAAGCATTAGATGTACGCATAGCCCTCTAAGTTGAAGTTCAAGCACTTTTTTAAAATCGGTGTTGGTTTGACCAAGCCATATCATGCTCGATTTTTGTAGGATTAATACATGTAAGATGTGGGGTGTTATAAAAACTCATCTCAACATAAACATCTATTAATCAATCTTTCGACTCCTCATCACTATGAACAATCTTTTTTCAGACTCAAGAATATATAATCATCAAGAAAAGACAATCAATTTAGTTAAGGTTAAAGAAATTTACCTTCAACATACTCATCATTTGGCATGCATAATGTAGATATTTTTCTTTCATCTCTTCCTCAGTTTCGCATATGGCTTCCTCAATGATTTGATTTCTCAATAGGACCTTGACTTGGGCTATCTCTTTTGTTTGTAACTTGTGGATTTGATGATCAAGGATTTGGACCAGAATTTCTTCTTAGTCAAACTATCCTTCACTCCAATTCTCTCCAAATGGATTACCAAGTACGGATATCCCAAACATTTCTTCAACATCGACACATGAAATACTAGATGAATTTCGTCTAATTTAGAAGGCAACTCAAATTCACAAGTGACCTTCCCAATCCTTTTCATATTTTGATAGGGTCCAATATAACATGAACTCAATTTACCCTTCTTCCAAAATCTCATGACACCTTTCATAGGTGACATTTTCAAATATACCCAATCACTTACCTCAAACTCGAAATCCCTCTTCCTCACATTGGTGTGTGATTTCTGGTGACTATAGGCAGTCTTTAGTCTCTTTTTAGTGGCATTTTCCTTCTTCATTTATTAGTAGACAAGATCAAGCAAAATCAACTCCACTTCTCCAACCTCGAACCACCTAGTTGGTGATCTACATCTCCTCCCATACAAAGCTTTGTAGGGAGCCATCTAAAAGCTTCCATGATAACTATTGTTATATACAAATTCAATCAGTGGTAAGTCATCATCCCAACTCCCCTTGAAATCAAGAAGGCAGGCTCTCAACATATCTTCTGACATATGAATTGTGTGTTTTTCTTTACATCTGTCTATGGATGGATGGTTGTATTCAAATTCACTTTCATATCCAATGCTTTCTGGAATGATCTCTAAAATTAGGAGGTGAATTGAACTCCTCTATCTAAGATGATGGATAAGGGAACCCCATGCAACCTAGCGTACTCCTCCATAGTGTTAACTAACATAACTACTAAGAGGTGAGATAATTTGGCCATTCTAACCATAATAACCCATAGCAAATCGTGTTGCTTCCTCGACCTCGGTAGACCAGTACTGAAGCCCATATTGATCATCTACCACTTTCATTTTGAAATCTCAAAGTTCTGAGCTAATCTTGTCACGACCCAAGCCTAGGGCCCAAATGTGACACAACGAATGGGTAACCCAGAGGAACCCCAAACAAGTCTCTTAGCATATCAGTCACATATCCTTGATGACGAAAGCAAAACATCAATAACGATAGACATAAAGAAGGGAAACGAGACTAAGAAAAGTCTTGGATAATTATAAAACATTCAAGAGTCAAAAGCATAGCATCATTACATCAATAGTTCCAACAACAACTCTAGCAAAGACTTGGAGGGGGTCAAGACAAATTCTGAGCTCACCCTCATAGCATCAAATGTTTAGCAAAAAGAGATAACAATAGCAAGAGTAGCATAGCTAGTGTCCCCTAACTGGAGGACTCACCAAAGCTTATCTTCAAGATGCCAAAACTAGCCAAGTGGAGGATGACCATGAGGCACTCTGGTTCCTACATGGTAACATCATGTAGGTAGAGAGTATGCATTAGTACATTTGAATGTACTAAGTATGTAGGATGAAATGCAGCAAGATATAAGCCAACATAGTAAAAATGAATAATTATAAGCAATGGATAAGTATAATATCGATATGGAATGCACGATCAATGCTTGAAGTTGAACATGCTTATAAATCATATAACTTGTATAGAACATAATACATATATAGGAGAAGGCCATAATCATAGACCAAGCAACTTTTACTCCAAATTGAAGGCATGTCACCCCCTTGGAAGGTGATTGAGGTACCTATCCCTCAATAAGGTAGTATGGGCATATCATCCCCCGATGAGGTGGTGAAGGTACATAACCCTCGAAGTTGTAGTATGGGCATGTCATCTCTAAGGTATATGCCCCTCAATGTTGTAGTATGTTCACGTCAGCCCAAATGAGGTGGTCTAGGAATGTCACTCCCTCAACAAGGTGATTGCCATGTTACTCCCCAAAAAGGTGTGGTCAACTTGCAATACTATAGATACTTTTCATGAATTCAATAACATGCATACAATCCCTCAATCATCATAAAGTCCCTTGACTTATAAACCATGCATTATATAATCAATAACTCAAGAATCCTTATCAAGACATTTTATCAAACACTTAGCGGGTGTGCAATGCTAGTTCAAAATCATATAATTCAATAGTGAAATAATGTGAGAAAACTTAATGCAAATTAATCCACCAATACAAAGTAAAACCCTCATGTAAGATACCTTTAAACCCATCATCAAATCTAATAATAGATCATATTTTCATAGCCTAAAACATCCGTAGTCACAATAGATAATCCATCCCGCAGTATAAGCTTGAAATAGATAAACATATGTTTCTAATCAACATTTCATAAAACTCTAA
This sequence comes from Solanum sejunctum, assembly GCA_025642045.1. Taxonomy (NCBI): domain Eukaryota; kingdom Viridiplantae; phylum Streptophyta; class Magnoliopsida; order Solanales; family Solanaceae; genus Solanum; species Solanum sejunctum. The sequence continues at coordinate 11,370 of JAOTQJ010009752.1, forward strand.
TATTATTTGTAATCATAATTTCACAATAAGTAATACCGATAAGTAATACAACTTAGGATCATGCAATTTTTATGAAAAGGAAGGTTTGGCACTATGGTTGAAAGGACCCAATGATTGAAACCCACATACCTCAAATTTTGGGATTTCCTTGATGTAGATTTGGAGAGAACATGAAGTTTAAATCAAGTTCTTAAGATCCAAAATTAAGCTTGGGATAATTGAATTTGGAGAAAATATTTGGTTAAGTGTTAGAGAGGGTGTTGAGAGTGTGTTGAGTGATATAGAGTTGAAAAATGGCTAGGTATAGGTGTTTTCATGCATATGTGGGTGTGGGGGAAAGACCCCAATGTCTTAGGTCTAAAAGGACAAATTAAGGAAGTGTAAACATACCTTTGCGATGGGTCAGCATCATGGAGGCATCGGGCATGCCTTCTGTTTCTGAAATTTTTGTGAAAATGAAATTTTTCTATGGGTCTTCTAAAGTTGGGGTTATACCCACTTTCCACCCATGTTTTTCCCTCAAGAATGCAAAGTTGGATTTTAGAAATAACGAATGGATTCTGACATATGTGAAAATTAAAATTTTGGCATTCCAAAGCACGTTTTTGGGCAATTTTGGGGGTCATTACAGATTTGGCATTTGAGTCTAATTATGAAATTTGTGAATAATATTTCACTTTCAAGCCCAATTATGCATTAGAGTGATTTGAAATGACTATGTATATGTATTCTTGTGAGATGATGAATTAGCATCGATGGATTGGAGGCATCATTGAAATCCCCAACGGTCCTCTCCCTTTCATTAAACTATGTGCCAACATAGGTGTATGTATAGGGTAACCCTCATCGAAATGGGAGGCCGTAAGCTATGGTTAAAACATTGATATGATATGATATGGTAAAATTGTGAAACTTCTATCCCACATGGGAGACCCATAAGAAAGGCCGCTTCTCTGAAATGGGAGGCCCATAAGGAGATGTGTGGTTTACCTTTAGCAAGTAGACCACCTCTTTTTCAGTGTGGGGATAACTTCAACATTTCAAGTAATAGCTCACTTGGTCTTATATGTTGGTTGAGGTGTCATCCCTCATATATAAGCATTTTGGATTTTATGCATCATGAATTTTATGGCATATTTTTATACTACAATTGTTTGGATATATAATTCATTTAATATGATGTGCCCTTATATCTAACATTGGATGGAGGTTTGATAAGTCATGTGCATTACATTCCCACATACTTAGTACATCCAAACATACTAATGCATACTTTTGCGTACATGATTTAACAATGTAGGGACTGGAGACTACCTTCATCTACCATTTGACGGCTAGATCAAATTTGAGGCATTTGTTGTGGTTAGTCCTATCTTGCAAGGACAAGCCACCAGTCCTCTATCTATGTTGCTTACCTTTATGTTATTTACTTTGAGGGTGAGCTCGAGACATGTCATTGTCCCCATCCTTTCTTATGACTAGAGGTATTGTTTGACATCTTGTAGACTCTTGTCGAATCTATATGTTATGTGTTGTATTTGGAGTTTATGATTATGGTTATCTATTTGAAATTGTTATTATGGATTTAATTATGAGGATTGTGATAAATGTGAATGCCTTGATGTGGAAAGTGGAAGATCCTAAGTCCCGAATTGCCGCCATATAGTGAGTCATACTTATCTTCCCCTTAGTCTTTAAGTGCTATGTGTTATGTGAATCCATGTTAATCGCTTTCCGTATAATATCCCCACAGCATGAGTCATATGTTCCCATCCCTAAGAACTATGTGTTTACTGTTTATATATGCTTCTAAATCAATAATGTGAATATGGATACTTTGAGGCTTTTTTGGGGATTCTCGGGTTCTCATTTGCCATGTCACTCCTACACCCTAGGTTCAGGTCATGACAACTATTATAGGTTACTAAATAGCAGTTTTTTCCTAGCAATTTTTATTTATTCATTTATGTTTTTAAAAAATAAAATATAATAATTATTTTTTTCTCTATTTCTATGTGTTTTACCCTCTGTATTCCTCTTTGGCAAACAGTCTACCCAATTTTTTTCATTGGCTTCTTCCACCACAATCATCCTTCTTCTTAATTATTCTGCAAGCATATATACCCATTTTTTTCTCCTTCACTATGAAGTCTTTTGTGCATTCTTTTCCAATCCATAAAAAATTTTATATCTACAATCAAAGATAACTTTTTTATATAAATTTTTATTTTGTTTATTGGTTCTAGGATTTATTGTTTTTTGTTTGACAAAATTAAGTATTTTTTGAAGGGTTTGCTTTATTTTTTATATTGTTGTATTTTTCATAGAACAAGAAAAATTTCTTTAATACTTCCCTACATCTTTCATCTCTTTCAAATATTCTTTTTTACTACATATTACATTATAATTTATACTATATTAAAAGCACGAAGGTCCTTATAAATGTTGTTTAAACTTTTTACCCTTCATCAAATGACCCTTTTAGACAATATTATCTTTTTACTATTTTGTTTTCCAATTATTACTTCATTATATTTATTATCTATATTTGATATTAATTAATACATGTACATGATTTTTTATAATGAAATTGAGATTTTATTAAAAAGAAATCATCTACACACTCACTTAGACCTTTGCCCAAATCTGAAAACAAAACTAAGATAAACAAATAAAAAGGATCTAGGCCCACAAAAGACCCGATATATCCATTTATAAATCTAAACCTATGACTAGGGTTCTTAATCTATATTTCTTCTTCTCTTTCACTATTTGAAATGTTTCTTCCAAGGGATAACTCCACTTCTTGATTGCATTCTTTCTTTCACTATTCGCTATCCAAGTAAGTATTTAAGGATGTTGATTGACGTTTTCTCCTAGATTCCTTCTTTTTCTTGCCGACTTTGTCCTTCTTCCGACTGTGTTAACAGGTTCACTGGATAGTACTCGCTTTGTTTTATGACCAAGGCTTGGTAGTGGGTGTAGATCTTCCTCATTGGTATGTTTTCCTTTATTTCTCTGAATATCTTATACTTGTACATGAGTCCTAAATATAGAGGAGACTCCCAATGCCTATAACTTTGAAAAACAAAACCTCTATAACATTAATTAATATCCATTTTAGTTTATGAATCTTTTAATATTGAGTTATATCTTTTGCAAAACTTCTAAACTATATAGAAAAAATATAACATCAAAATTAACTAGGTTTTATATATTAATTTCATTGCTATTTAAACTATATACTATGTAAAGTTATTTTTTCTACAACAATGTATCAACGTGATTCTAAGTTAAAAATCAAATAGAGAAAGAGTAAAGATGAGGATGAAGAACAATAACTAGAACAAAAACTTGTACAGTAGAAATAATGAGCAATTAAACTACATGATTATTTCTCATAGAGAAATCTACAGTTGATTTTGTCCCTTCAGAATAACTCTATCCTCCATCACTATTAATACTTTGATATCTTATATGCTGATAACAAAGTCTGATTTTGTTACTGTTGTGGAATTTTTGTATTTGTTTGCAATTTAGCAAACTTAATTCTGTTATTAGTTGGATGACTCCATCATAGATGATGGAATCATCAAGGTTGAATCAATCATCAGAAGAACACTTGCAATGTATTTTTGATAATTTTATTTTGTCACTCATTTTTGCTTGTCCACTTTAACCTTTGCATGTTCTTTAAGAGATAATGACTAATATGAGTACTTTACCAAAATATTCATATTAATTGATGTAGAATCTTAAGTGTAAGGAAATAATTTAGCAAATAAATAATTAATATTAAATAAATATATATAATTTTATTGATTGACATAACACTCATGCAAAATATGTACACCAAACTACTCATAAATTTTCCTGAAATAAAAGGACAGATGAACAAAAAATGAAAGGAATAAAAAGAAAAAGAAAAGATAAGAATTGCAGAACCATCATTTCACTATTTTTATAGCATTACCTACGAGAGAGCGAGAGAGAGAAATAGTGGGTATGTCACCACTTGGACATAGGGTCTAGGAGAGACATGATGAATGGGAACCCAACAGTCCCTAAACAAACCTTAAAGTATCAATGTTCACATCATCGGTTCGGAAGCGTATACGAGTAGTAAACACATAGTACTAAGGGATGGTGTAATAGGTCTCACACTATGGTGAATGTTATCGGGAAAGGGATTTAATCTACACAATACGTAACACATAAAGACCATGGATAGGGTAAGTAGGACTCACTCAATTGGGGAAAATTCAGGACTTAGGATGCTTCACAATATAACATAAGAATACATCATAATACGCATAGCCAATCCACATAATGATATCCAATAGATAGCCATATCCATAAAAATGACCTCCAAATACAATATTTAGCATATAAACAGCATTTTCTCTAGTCATAAGATAGGACGGGGGCCAAGACATATCCCGGGCTCACCCTCAAACTAAATAACATAAACCAAAAGCATTATAGGTAGAAGAATGGTGGTTTATCCTTGGAGGGTAGGACTCACTACAACAAGTGTCTCAAGATCCAAGCTAGTCATCGTACTGTGGATAAAGGTAGTCCTTGATCTCTAGATGTTTAGATCATGTAGGCAAAAGTATACGTTAGAACGGTTGAATGTACTAAGTATGTGGGCATGTTATGCATATGACTTACCAAACCTACATTCAATAATAGATGACAAAGGCATATAATATAGAAAGAGATCCATATCCAAAGAAGGGTACTATAAAAATATGCTGTAAAATCAATGATGCATGCAACAACACAATGCTCGTGTACAGTGGGGATGGACTATAATTGACAAATATTACCCACACGAGCTATTACATGAATTAGTCCGATGTAGACCTCCCATCGGTAGGAGAAAAACACTTGCCAAGAGTAATCGATATCATACCTTACAAACTACGTCATTTCGATAAGTGGGCACCTTCTTTATGATCACATCATTTTAGAAGGATTTCCAATATCATATCAATGTTTAACCATCCATTACATCCTAGTCATTACAGTAATGGCTACCATTCCTATAATGGAATATAGTTCAAGGAAAAGGAGAGGGACTTTGGGGATAACCCTAATACTCCCAATCTATCGATGCTAATTCAAAATATCTCATGAGAATACTTATAATTATACATGCCTTCAAAAGAGGCAATAGTCATTTCAAAACCTTTTAAAGCACATTTGGGCTTAAAAGCCAAATCATAGTTCATAATCATGATTTTCGTGCATAGGAATAGCTCATTCATATAACAATATGGTGCAAGCACCCAATATACTCAAAGACCCATAACAATAGAAATTTATGCAATCAGATTCTTGTCATAACTATAAACTTATCAAAATTATATACATAAACATAATAAGGCTTAACCCACTTCATAATTTTCATAAATTCCAATGCTCATGAGCTCATATGACATGAAAGATATGTGAATAACAATGGGTAATATAGATTCAATCTAAAATCAACAATATAATATGAAATTCAGGTAAACCCATAAGTAAAATCCATATTCAAATCATAATTTAGATTACACATATTTAGATCAAACTTTAAAGGGACAATGCACAATCAAATCTTCATAATACTCATGTAATTCAATATATTAGATCTTAAATTAATTAAAATCATCAATAAAGCATAACCTACACTTCAATTGAATTGAATGAACAATAATCTTCAAAACTCATAATTAAAGTAAGCAAAATTTTATGAAAATCAATTGACAAGAGTTTGGATCTTCTTGGTTGAAAGGATCCAAGAATAGGTTGCAAATACCTTAGCTAATGAAGAAGATTTAAGAAGAAGTGAGTTTTTCCTTGATTCCCAAGTTTAGTCTTCACAAGAGCCTTTGAGAGAGTTCTTAAGGAGAATTCAATATAATTCTAAGTGTAAGGATGAATTTGAGTGAGAGAAATAAAGTATAGGTCATTTGAATGTATTTTGGTAGCATAGAAAGTTGTGAAATACGCTTAAGAAGTACCTTAATTATGAAAATGCCATAAACAAAACAAGTAGAAAAATTAAAGTCAGGGTTCACAGGAAGGGGTATACAGTCCGCGTGAAGGGATGTCGACCATATACATGGTCAATGATCTAACACTTAGAAATATTTTTCCTGATGAAGGTCCATGATAGTGGTCCAACACGTAGAAAAATTCAACGTAGGCATCCATATTAATTATTTCATAGTCCGTACCAAGGTATAGGACTGTATGCCTCCTCCATACCACTGCATTTAGAAATATCCTTCACCATAAAGTTCCTAGATGATGATCCCAAATGTGGAAAATTTTCACCCTGGCACCTACAGGGGACTACACAGACCGTGAAGGGTCTACGATCCTTAAGGCGATTCATATGACATGCCTTGGCTCCAAAACTATGGATTTTCAAGGCTAAGTCTAGCATACGACCCGTATGGGGTCCATGTGTTATATGACTTAGTTTGAAACTTCATATTAAAGCCTACACACCCCACACAAGGCCAACGGACACTTCAAGGAGGCTCCACATTGTCTGTATAGCCCTAGACAAGCCGTGAAGGCTTCCATAAAGTATCACCTTGGTCCAAACATTTTTCAAAACAAAATTTGCAAGCTCCATTGAGGCCGTACAAAGTCCAGGTCCTTACATCATCTCCTATTTGGGAACATTCATCTTCGAATGTGTTAAAACAAGGCTTGAAAAGCTTGACTTAGAACATGAAAAATGAAAACATAAGATACAATACATATTTCATCAATTGAAAATCATAGCGTCATCAAAATTCATTTAAAAGTGTATTCAAATCATTCAAATCATCATAAAAATTATTTTGGTGCATATATGTACGCATGCCACACTATAAAATTCAAGAGTGAAAGAATTAGGATTTCACAGAGAAGGAAGAACCTAATATCTTAGGCTTGAGTATATTGGAAAAGATGGGGATATCGTTTCATAATGTCTAACTACACTTCCCATGTAGGACTCTCCACATATTATCTCTCCAAAGTGCCTTAATTGAAGCCACATCCTTGTGGCGAAGCCGCTTTAGTTGTTTATCCAAAATCTCAATCAAAACTTCCTCATAAGACAAGTTCTCTTCAACCTTAACACCTTCCAAAGGCATAATAGTACTAGGATCACTAATCAACTTTCTCAACACAAAGACATGGAAAACCGAGAGAGTAGAAGATAATCCGGAGGCAAATCCAACCTATAATCCACATTCCCAATCCTCTCACCAATCTCACAAGGACCTATAATCGGGGACTTAGCTTGGTCTTTTTCCCAAGACCTATCATACCCCTCATAGATGAGACTTTTATATATACTCAATTTGGGCCATCTTCAACCTCTCCTTATATACTAGGGACTGAGTTTCTTTTCAGATAGATCCCTCTTCCTGACATCTTAATAGGACTTTTAGTGACTTTGGGCCATCATCAACCTCTCCCTTATCAACTTTATCTTTTTCATAGCCTCCAACAACAAGTCCAGGCCAATCAAAGACATCTCGTCTAACTGAACCCACCCCACCAGAGATCTATATCTGTTACCATACAAAGCCTCAAATAGTGCCTACCAATGCTAGCATAAAAGCTATTATTATAAGCAAACTCAATGAGTGAAAGAGTATCATCCCGATTAACTTTGAATTCCAACACACAAGCTATTAACATGTCCTCCTAAGTTTGAATGGTCCTCTTGGCTTTTCCATATTTTGAGGATGAAAACTGGTACTTAACTTCACCTAGTACCAAGTCCCCTTATAAACAACCTCCTAAAGTGTAAAGTAAATTGGGTGCCATGATCCGATGTGATTGACATAGACATACTATGAAACATTAAAAACTCTTGCATATACAACCTTACATAATTTTTATACTAAAGATAGTCTTGACATGTAAGAAGTGAGTCGACTTAGTCATGTAGTACACAATGACCCAAATTGAGTCAAATTGCCTTTGGGTAAGAGGCAAGCCAACCATAAATCCATGTCCACATATTCCTATTTCTACGTAGGAATTTTAATATCTTGAGTCAAACTACCAGGCCTTTAGTGCTCCACCTTCACTTATTGATAACTAGGACATACGGATACAAACTTGACTTTATCCTTCTTTATACCGTTCCACCAATACACTTCCCTCAAATCTTGATATACCTTAGAAGATCCTAGTTGAACAGAATAATCAGAGTTATGGGCTTCACTCGTGATCACCCTTCTAGGATCACCCACATCTGGAACACACAACTAATTTTGAAACCAAAGGATACCATCTCCCTATTGGGAGAAGACTTCCATCTTCTTTTCAGCAACCAACATCTTCAACTTAACCAATGATAGGTCTAGATCTTGCTTAGCCTTGACATCAACAACCACAGAAGATTCAGCTCCATTCTAAAATGAATACTACTATCATTAGAGTTGGCCAACCTCACACCCAACCTAGACAATCAGTGAAACATATTTTGCCAACTCTTTCTCCCGTTTATCAACATCATCCAGACTTCTCATAGATAACCTGCTAAGAGCATCGGCTATAACATTTGTCTTGCTGGGATTATATTGTACACTTATGTCAGAGTCCTTAAGGAGTTCCAACCATCTACTTTGCCTAAAATTAAGATCCTTTTGAGTTAACATATATTGCAAACTCTTGTGGTCTAGTGAAAACATCAACATGCACCACATATAAATAGTGTTTCCAAATCTTCAACACAAACACCACCACCACTAAATCAAAAACATGAGTAGGGTAGTTAAGGTCATGCACCTTCAATTTCCTTGATGCATAATCTATCACCTTACCATGTTGCATAAGTATACGACCCAATCCAATCTAAAAATCATCACAATATACACAAACCCATCTAAGCCATCTGGTAAAGTCAAAACAAGAGTTGAGGTAAGCCAATCTTCTAAGGTCTATAAACTCTTCTCACATTCATCCGACAAAAAAAATTTTCTTTCTTTTAAGTTAGCTTACTCAATGGAGATGCAATAGATGTGAAACCCTAAACAAGCCTTTTATGATAGCCAGCCAACCTAAGAAAACTCCAAATATCTGAAGGAGTTAATGGTCTAGGCCAATTCTTCACCACCTCAGTCTTCTTTAGGTCAACCTTATACCATCATCGGATGCCACATGACCTAGAAAGGCTACAACACCCAACCAAAAATCATATTTTCCAAACTTAGCATAAAACTTCTTCTCCCTCAAATTCTGAAGAACCAACCTCAAATGATCCATATACTCCTACTCACTACGAGAATAAATGAGGAGATCATTGATGAAGATAACTATAAATCTATCAAGGAATGGCTTGAACACTTGATTCATAATATCCATAAGCATGGTTGGACCATTAGTCAAACCAAATGACATCACCACAAATTCAGAATGCCCATACCTAGTTGAAAAAGTCTTCTAGGAAATATCACACTCCCTAACCTTCAACTAATGATAACAAGAATGGAGGTCAATCTTTGATAAATAGGTGGCCCCTTGGAGTTAACCAAATAAGTTGTCGATTCTTGGCAATAGATAAATTCTCTTAATGGTTACCTTATTCAATTTCCTATAATAAATGCACATCCATAGTGATCCATCTTTTTTTTTATTAAAAACAACATTGGAGCACCTTATAGAAATATATGTTATCTAATTAAGTCCTCCAAATAATTCCACAACTCCTTCAACTGAGTTGGTACCATACGATAAAGAGCAGTAGAGATAGGTTGAGTATCCAGGAGAACATCTATACCATTGCCTCTAGGGATGAATACAGGGCAAGTCTTTAGGAAACACATTTGGAAATTATTCACCATTGGGATTGATTCAAGAGTAGGTTACTCGAACTCTACATCTTTGACTCTCATAATATGGTCGTTACACCCTTTTGATATCATCTTTCTGGACTTAAGGTAGGAAGTAAACCGAATTTTAATAGTGGAGTCACTACCCTTCCATTCAAGAATGGAATCATTAGAATGTTGGAACTTGACATTTTGGTTTCCACAATCTATAGAGGCATAAGAATCATGGAACCAATCTATTCCAAGAATCATATTAAAATAAAACATCTCATGTTCCACAAGATCATACGGGAACACGTTATGTAAAACAAAGATAGGGCAACCCTGATAAACTCTATGAGCAATAATAAATTCACCTACAGGAGTATAGATTGAAAAAGGCTCTCTCAAGATTTCAAGACTCAAACAAATCATAACAGCTAACAAAGGATTCACAAATGATAAATTGGCACATTGGATCAAGCAAAGCATAAACATCATAGTCAAATACTTTTAATATACCAGTAACAATATCTTGAGCCTCCTCAACTTTCTGGCAAGAATGAAAAACATAGAACCTATTGTTTCTTGGAGAAACACATTGGGTAGCTCTTTGTTAGCCTTGACAACCTTTATCCACTTAACCATGACCTCTCTGAGGATTCTTAGGACAACCAGCAATCTTGTGGTTCTTGTCACCACATGCAAAGAATGCACCCAACTCCCTCCAACAAGCACCCAACTGATTCTTCCCATACTTGTCACCCACCATCAACTAGTGCCTTGGGATGAATCACCCTAGAATTAACAACCCAAGTATTAGTACCTTGGTGCTATTGGAACCAACCATAACCACCACCCTAGGAGTTGGAGAATCCACCATTATAATGGGCTCTCTTAGGATCATTTATCCTTTTTTCCTTGAGCTTTTCTCCTTCAATTTGTTCAACATATACCATGAGCCTGGAGATGTCCATATCTTGAATAAGCATAGTTATATGACATTCATTCAGAACCAAGTTAGAGATCCCAGAAATAAACTTGTGCATTCTTTCACGGGGATCAACCATAAACTTGTGCATACTTGTAGAGCATTGTGAACCTGAGGGCATAGTCTCTCATACTTATACCACCTTGTTTGAGGTTGACAAACTCTATAATCGTAGCTTCCTTAAATTCAAGTGGGAAGAAATGATCCAGAAAGACAAACTTTAACTCTTCCCAGTTAACAGCATTATTGCAAACCCTTTCCATCAGCCATTGACTGTACCATCCTTGAGCCATATCGTTCAACTAATAATCAGCCAAGTCATCTTTTTCTTCAAAAGTGACTCCCATCATAGTCAACACCTTAGTGAGCTTATCAAAGAACTCCCGAGAATCCTTATCAGCCTTTAAGCCATAAAACTCTAGAGGATTCATTTGGGTGAAATCCATCACTGTAGAAGCAGAGTGGGATCTCAAGGAAGAATAGCTTTCCTATATTGAGTAATCACCTCCTGGTCAAGCATAGAAAATGCTATATGAAATTTAATAATAGATATAGGATCTTTCATGGACCTTTGGTGAACTTGGTCCTCACAATCTAGGGCACATCTAGGTAGGGGAGCTCTTCGTGGAGTTATCTTTTGTACTGTAGAAAGGATACTATTAGGACAATGAAACTAATCATATGGTTCAAAGTATGACATAAGAAATGAAGAAGTGAAATGATTCAAAGAACGCCATCATAGCCTCCCAGTCAAAGGCATGGTGCACTATATACCTATGAAAAGGACTCTACTTTACGTGACATGTTGGATTTCTAGGATCATTGACTAACTTATTTCTTTGATACCAAGCTTGTCATGTCCCAGACTTAGGGTTTAGGAGTGACATGGTGGATGGGAACCAGAGAGTCCCAAACAAGCCTCAAAGTATCCACGTTCTCATCATCGGTTTGGAAGCGTATATGAATAGTAAACATATAGCTCTAAGGGATGGGATAATAAGTCTCACACTATAGGGAATGTCATCAGGAAAGGAATTTACATAGATCCACATAACATGTAGCACATAAAGACTAAGGGGCAGGTAAGTAGGACTAACTTTATAGTTACAATTTCGGCACTTAGGATCTATCACAACATAACATAAAAATATATCATAATACTTATAGAAATCCACATAATGATATCCAATAGATAGCCATATCCATTGACATAATCTCTGAATACAATACTTAGCATATAAATGTAAAGGAGTCTACAAGATGTCAAACAATACGTCTACTCATAAGATAGGAAGGGGCCAAGACATATCTCACGCTCACCCTCAAAATAAATAACATAGACCAAAGGCACCATAGGTAGATAAATTGTGGTTTTTCCTTGGAAGATAGGATAGACTATAACTAGTGTCTCAAGATCCAAGCAGCTGGCGTATGGTGGATAAAGGTAGCCCTCAGTCCCTACATAGTTAGATCATGTAGGAAAAAGTATGTATTAGTACATTTGAATGTACTAAGTATGCGGGCATGCAATGTATATGACTTATCAAACCTGCATTCAATCTTAGATAACAAGGCACATAATATAGAAAGAAATCTATATCCAAAGAAGAGTAGTATATCAATATGTCATGAAATCAATAATGCGTGAAATGCAACAATGCTCATATATTGTGGGAATGGATTATAACTGACAAATCAAACTCATGCAAGCTATTACATAAATTAACCTGATGGAGACCCCCCAGTGGTAGGACAAGATTACTTGCCAAGGGTAATCTACATCATGCCATTAGAACCATGTCATTTCGGTGGATGGACACCTTCCTTATGATCACATCATTTTAAAAGGATTTTAAATATCATATCATATCATATTATATCAATATGTAATTGTCCCTTACGATCTAATCATTTCAGTAATGGCTACCATTCCTCTGTTGGCACATAGTTTAAGAAAAGGAAAAGGGCCCTTGGAGATAACCCTAATGCCTCCAATCCATTGGTGCTAAGTCAAACCATCCCACAAGACTACTTATACATATACATGCTTTCAAAAGAGGCAATAATCATTGCAAAACCTTTCTATGCGCATTAGGGCTTAAAAGCTAAATCATAGTTCATAATCATGGTTCTCGTGCATAGAAATAGCTCATTCACATAACAATATGATGCAAGCAATCAGTATGCTCAAAGGTCCAATAATAATAGATATTTATGTGATCACATTATTGTTATAACCATAATCTTATCAAAATCATATAAATAGACATCATTTGGCTAACCTATATCATAATTTTCATAAATTTGAACGCTCATGAATTCATATGACATGAAAGATGTGTGAATAGCAATGGGTAATATGAATTCAATCTAAAATCAATAATATAATATGAAATTCAGGTAAAAAACTTCTATGGTCAATTTTTTAGTTCAAAATCCCTCCATATTCAAATCATAATTTAGATTACCCATGCTTAAATCAAACTTTAGAGGGCCAATGCATAATCAAATCTCCAAAATACTCATGTAATTCAGCATATTAGGTCCTAAATTAACTTAAAATCATCAATATAGCATAGTCCATACTTCAAATGAATTTAACAAATAATTATCTTCAAAACCCATATACAAAGTAAGCAAAATTTCATGAAAATCAATTGAAAAGATTTTGGGTCTTCTTGGTTGAAAGGAGTTTTCCCTTGATTCCCAAGATTAGTCTTCACAATAGCTTTTGAGAGAGTGCTTAAGAAGAGTTCAATGTAATTCTAAGTGTAAGGATATATTTGAATGAGAGAAATAAAGTATAGGTCATTTGAATATCTTTACGTAGCATAGAAAGTCAAAAAAGACTACTAGGAATAACCATAATTATGAAAACACCATTAATGAAATGAGTAGAAAAATTGAAGTCAGGGGTCACATGGAGGGGTATAGGGTTCGTGTGAAAGCATATGGACCGTATACATGGTCCTTGGTCAGATACTTAGAAAAATTCTTCCTAACGAATAATGGCAATTCAACACTTGAAAAATTCAATTTAGGCATCCATATGGACGGTTTCACAATCTATACCAAGGTATATAGACCGTATACCTTCTACGTACCACTTCAATTATAAAAATCCTTCATCACAAAATTTCAAGGTGGTGATCTAATACATAAAAAATTTTCATTCCAGCACCTATACAGGGGACCTTACGGACCATGAAGGGCCATATAATTCGTGAGATGGTACGTATAACATGTCTTAGCTCCAAAACCATGGAGTTTCAAGGCTAATGCTAAATACGGCCCACCACAAGGTCTATGAAGCCTCACATGGCTCGTGTGTGGTACATGTGTGGTATGCCTTAGTCCAAAACTTCACATTAATGCCTACACACCTGACACAAGACAAAGGGCCACTTCAAGGAGGCTTCACATAATACGTATAGCCCTACACGAGCCGTGAAGACTTCTATGAAATGTCACCTTAGTTGAAAACTTTTCGAAACTAAATTTTTAAGCTCCATCGAGGTCATGAAAAGTTTGGGTCCTTACAAAGAGAGCGAGAGCGAGTGAGAGCGAGTGAGAGAGAGAGTGAGAGAGTAGAGGACTAGAAAGGAAATGGTATAAAAATTAGGAAGGAATTTGGGTTATAAAATAATTAAGATTTAAATTACATTTAATCTTTTTCTAAACTTATAATTATTTTCTTTATAAAAGGTGTAAACATTACTTGAAAAAGTTATGGTAATTATCTTGAAAGTTACATAATGGTGTAGAAATATTTTTTTACACTGATAGTCCATATAATTTAAACTCTTTTGGTTTTCCTCCTTTTTCTCATTTTTTACTATTGTTACTCAATTGGAGCTTAAGAGAGACGATTTTTGGAGCAATACTTTTGAGGAAATTCATTGCGTAAGTCTCTTTTTCATTTTCAAATTATTTCATAACATTTTCATCTTCTAAAATCATTTTAAAATCAAGATTTCAAAGTGGGTGTTGGGATTTATTTCCCCAAATTTCAAAATTTATAATTTTATGACTTTGAGGCCCTTCTTGCTCAATTTTTATGGATTGTTTAACCATGAATTTCTTGTTACTTGTAGAAACTAATTATGCTAGAAATTTTCAGATTTGGACTTTTAGAAATTTGAGCAATTTTTGAACCATTTTGTCACTAATTTTGAACCCTTGCAATATATGGGTGTTGTTAAACTCCTTGTGACGTGTACTTTACATTCTTTATAGTGATAAATTAATTTGGAGATGGAAGTTAGATAAATATTGCATACATGCACACTGTCAAAGGATTACAAATTATTTTATTTTACTTTGTTAGTTCATCAAGATTCCCACAACCCTAGTTGTGGACTTAGCTACTCATTCCTTGTAGATAAAGAAATTATGTTTTATGTTTGCATAATTTAATATTTACAATGAAAAATTGAAGAACATAAAATCAGAAATGACCACAAAATTGTAATATCAAGATCCAAAGATAAGCACAAAAAGTATGAACTCAAAGTATCCAAGAACAACCTAAAAGTAAGTGACAATATGTATTTTGATGTTTCTATATGTACAAAAATAACTAAAACCCCTATTTATAACAAAAGAAAACCAAAATCACAAATTTATTAGGAAAACTTAATTGGGTACCTTCGACGAGTCAGTGTGTGGGTCGTGACTCAGTTGACAGCTCGTGGAAGGCATTTGTAGACTCCTCCTTGTGGAAAAAACCTTCCATGCATGAGACTCCTTCTACAGCTCCTAACTTGGACTACGAACAATAGACTCTTGTGTCCTGTTAACTTTCAAAAACTATCAAAAGCCTAGGCATTGCTTTCGTGGACAATTCTATGGATTATGGAAAGAACCACGACCTATCCTGTTAATCATAATTTCAACTTCAAAAAACATTTCTAACCCTGGTTCAGGACCACGAACCCCCACCTATGGCTTGTGGAACAAATCACGATTTGTAGGTGGTCTCATACATACCAAAAATATGAATTATTTGCAATCTGTACAGAAATATCCCCAAACCTATAATCCTCTAAAACCAATATAAAAACACATCAAATCTACTAACATCACCTGGAGAATGCACAAAATTCCAAGTTTAGAACATAAAAAATGCCATATTTTGGCGGCAGATCAACACCCTCAACTTAAAATTGTTGCTTATCCTTAAGCGACACACTCAATCTAATATAGGCACTATAGCAAACACATGAATCTCAATCTCATGGCATACGCCACATCTCATTGCCCTTTACTTTTCTCAATACTTTCTTTTTTCATCTCTTTTTTTGGCATTTATTTACTTTTTCTAGAACCTATTTCTTATTTTTCCCTTTTTGGTTATAATTCTATGCTTTCCTCCTATCTTACTATGATTTCTTTGCAATAGCAACCCTCAACTTAGGCTTTTGGCCTAAGTTGAGGTGCACGATATCCAACCTATGAACTAGAGTCACTTTTGGTAGCCACCCTTAACATAGGCTTTTAGCCTGAGTTAAGGTGGACAATATACAAGGAGGGACCAAGGATAAATTCAATATTTATACAAACAAAAGTGTTTGGTGAGTTAAGTATTTACAAAAAAAATGTACTTGTATGGCTCAAACATTAGGATCAAAGTATATACACTATATTTTGTCATTTTTAGGCTAAATGGACTATTATGAATAATGACCTATGATCCTTTCCTAACTAACTAACCTATGATCTCTGTCAGATTATCAGGGCAAGCTCTAAATTGGAACTCCGTATAAGAATTATATAATAAAGCTCACACACACATGGTACTGAATGCATTGTCAATGTAAACTCTGAAAATCATACTCTTTATCACAATTTAGCCCTAACTTATTAGAACAAGCAATGTAATCTACTGATCCAACATCATTTCTATCAAAACTATTCATCAGCACAACATGAATTTTAAAAATAGAGAGGTATTATTTTCCTATATAATCCAATATATGCCATAAATATCGGTATAATATACTACTAATACTACTTATATATCCTAAACATGGCATTTCAATAGAAAATAAATGTCTATAGGGAAATGACACATGAAAGAAAGCCCCGCGGACTCAAAAATCAGAGTTGATATAGGCCTTAGTTACTTAGACTTCGCTGAGGCCTATAAGTACACATAACCCATTGAAAAATATTTGTGTTGCCCTCAATGCAACAAAAAAATACCAAAAGTTATTGTAGCGATGAAAGGAACATACTTGTACACCTAAGCACTAGTGTCAGTCTGGGATACACTACCCTTAACCTCCTTGGTGGTCTTCTCTGTTGCAGTGGCATGTCTTGAAGGTCTACCACCCAATGCAATCTCCTGCTCCTATGCACCATGCATCACCTCATCCACTATGGAGGCCAGTACGGTAGCCTCAATATGCTCCCAATCATTCCTCCTATCACATCTCTGAGTATCCTTTAGATCATCATCTCTAGTACGTCTCCTCTTTCTAGAGGTGGGGGCTACAGGCTCCTCTGCAGAGAAATCTATCACTAATGTAGTAATATAAGGTAAGGGAATTGTTAACAGTATTAGTATTACTACTCTCATCTCCTTGCAGAGCTGCTGGATCTTCATCCGGATGGTAATTATGTTTGGATTCTGAGTCAAACTGAGGTGATCCTCTAGATGCCTCTCAAATACATCCACATGGCTATGTAGAAATGACAATTTTTGCTCAAGTGTGTCTATATAACCCTCCTACATACACTCCTGTGACCAAGTAATGGCCTTTCAAACACAAGGCCCAATGTATTGTATTAACTAAGTCAACTGGACTAAGTTTGAGCTTGGTGTTGCACCAGGGCCTAAATAGACTACACAGATACTATACTACACCCACAAGCTGAGGATGTGTTGGCATGATCTCTGGTATAGTGGATAGAGTAGAAGTAGGCCTTGTATCTATCTCAATATAAGTCTATGGGGCCCTATCAAACTTATCATCAACAGTAGCAGTGGTGGTGGTAGTCTCAGGATTCGAAGGCTCGACGAAAATATCTCTAGTAATCGGACTATTGATTATGGTGCTCACCTTGATGGAATTGTATTCTCATTAGCCTTTCAAGATGGTATCCTGAGTCCTCTGGAAATCAATCATGAGGTCGACATTGGGCATAATCTCCATCTATGCCTTAATACATAACCTATGAACCAAACATGAGAGCGTAATGGAGGTCAACCTTTTTAATGCTCGCTTGTGTATCTTATCTACTATGTAGCAATGAAAGTCGATGTTATAGCAAGCTATAATGCTATCAACAAGTATTGCACAGTCTTAAATGAATGTCTCTTTTGCATGAGTCAACCGAATCCATGTGCATACAGCTTTTCACCAAAATATGCTAGCAAAGTTTATCGAGGCCTTAATAATTAGAATCTAACTCCTTGACGGTGCTGCTAGCAAGTCTAGCCTGTATCAAGCAATAGTGACTCAAAGGATAGGCACACCATCAAATCTAGATGTTAGCATACAATGCCCCTAAAATTTTGTTTGGGTGTGTCGGCCTCTATCATACTGGTAGAAGTCCTCATAGAAGATGGTGAACATATCATTAATGTACTAACATCTCCACTAGGTAGATACATGAATTGGAATAGCAATGGACTTACTAGTACCCTCAAACTCTAAACCTGATTCATCATTTGAGCATCAGTTATCTTTATTTGGGGGAACCAGATTGGGACCCCTCATTGGAGGTAGTTATCTGAATAAAACTACTATGACTTGAGCCTCCCTCATCAAAATAAGAAGGATATGGTGTGGTGGCTAGTGGCTGGGCTAGTACTAATTGTTGGGATATGACCAACCTGTGTTGTGGCTCCATGCCCTCGTCTGGATGATCGTTGATCTCCCCTGTCGAGACACTAGTCTTTAAATCTATTAGATTGTCATTGAATCTAACAAATAGGGACTAAATATCCTCATTCTATGTTATTTGCAAACATAATTATGTAAGCAGACATGAGTCAAAGGATGTTAAAAAAAGGCAAACAAAAATTCAGCAAAATTAAGCACAGAAGGAACTATGAAGGGTTATCTATGGACTACATAGTGAACTATGGTCTGTGGAAGGCATTCATAGAAATAGGGTAATAAGAATTCAATATACTAGAAAAGCAATGACAAACTCAATCATGACTCGTGGTTTAAACCATGAGTCCTAGGATGGGTCATGGTTACAAACCTAGAAAAATATAAGTACAGGTATTGAAGACTAAAAACACTATGTATGGGTTGTAATTTGAATTGTGACTCGTAAACAGGTTCATCTAGCTAACTTTGAAGTTTGGATGTTTCTGAACCCGCTTTACAGGAAGCAATTATGGTTTGCGGTTGAAACCATAAGTCGTAAAAGACCCCAATAAGTTTTAGTATATGTAGTAATTGAATATTATAAGTCCAATCCCGCATTCAAACGTGTATTAAAACACTAAATTCCAACTAATGTCACAATTAACAAGGAATCAAAAAAAGTTTGAAGCGCATAATCCATTTCAAAGCAAAAGGGAGCACAAAACTGCATTAAAATTATAGTCCAATGGCTTGTCAAACAGAGTCCAAAACCGTCAATATACCAAGAAAATCTTTCAACCCAAACCCAATTCAGATTAAACTATTATCCTACCCCACATGTATCAATTTAGTCCAAGTCATCAAAAGCACCCCCACTAAAGAATCAAGGTAAGACATAGGGCTAGCCTTTTACAAAATATATAAAAACTCCATGTTTCAATTTTATCACCCCATTCGACTTATACACAAATCGCCAACACAGAAACATGGCTTTTTAATAAAAAGTTTGTATTACACAATCTTATTCACATTTTTCTTATGAAATAGGCATTTCTAAACATTTTAATACAATTTCAATGCCCACAATAGTCAATCAACTAGTAATAGGCAACATATTCATTCAAATTTTAGATTGCATACTTCCTAGGGCAAGAAAATTAACATTCCACACTCCACTATATTCATGGTTCATTAATTAAGAATTTAAGATCAGAATTTAAGTGATGAGCACATACCAAAATATTGATGATGGGTTTAGTGACTGCAAAACTAATGAAAATGGAGTGGAGATAAGCCCTTATGGCTGTGGTACTTTGTCGAAATAATGATAGGTGTGGCCAAAATTTTTCCCAAAAATGGTGGGGGTAGTGTTAGGTAAATTCTTGAAATTTTTAAGAAATGCAGGGGTCATTGTATTTTACCTCTTTTTATTCCATTTATAGGGTCAGGTAAAAAGTGGTTATTCAATTCAATGAAACCCAGATTATATGCTATAAATGGTTCAATGACCCGTGAATCTAGGTTTCATAGTTTCATATGGTAAATTTTTAATGGTTGGGGTCTGCAACTGCCATAACAGACCATGGAATATTCTATAACCCATAGGTGGTGTTTTCAACACTTGGCAAAATTTTCAGAAAACTTACCTAGGATCGATGAACCCCATTAATGGCCAATAGGCCTTTCTACGGACCTTAAAGTTGGTCCATGGATTTCAAGTTCTCAATTTATGCTCTTTAGAATTAGTTCTATGGTCAAGGCCACGGGTTGTAGTTTGAACCATGATCCATATATCGACTTGTAGAACCATAATTTCCCACTTTTAGGACTAATTTGCCACCTTCACCCTGTTCCTACACATCCTCATCAAATTAACTTGTTACCTAGTAACTTTCTAGTATATGAGTCTAGTAAAAACTTTGAATATTAAGCTACATATGATTCTAAAAATACAATCTAAAAAAACACATGAAAATTACAACTATTCTCTTGGTTTGCCTCCCAAGTAGTGCCTGATGTGGCACAACTTAGACCACTTTGTTAATCAGACATCACCAATTGTCCATACTTTCACTATCTTGATGTCATCTATACTGCAAAAGTATGATTTGATTCTTTGGATATTTACTTTGAACCTCATGTCATCCATTTATTCTAACTGAATAGCCTCATGATTGAAAACTTGTGTGACTTTTTACGATTCTAAACATGACTTTAGTTTACTAGGAAACAATAACAACCTTGAATTGAACAATAACACCAAGTGTGCTAATGTGAACTGATGATGCAAATATGATGCTCATGATACAACTTCATTCTTTGCTTGTACAATAATGAGCTCATATATGACTTCAATCGAAACTCCTCAAGTTCGCTGAGTTAGATAACTCTTGAATTAGCCACATCATTAGAGGAAAAATTTAGCTTCTTCAGTACATATATCACCTTGCGATCAACCTCTATAGGTAAGTAAAAGATTTACAAAAAAATAAGTTGGTAAGAATACATTCCTATGGGAGTCTTGAATGTATTATCTAGCTTTTGTGACCAATTATCCAGTTTGTATTTACTGTCTTGGATAGAATCAATTTAATCCCCTATCACATACCTTAACTTGCCCACTCATCTATGGATGGTAAGGCATTCCCTGACTATGCTTCACCCTATACTTCCCTAGAAGTGCCTTGAACAACCTATTGCAAAAGTGGGAACCTCCATTCCTGATTATTGCCCCACAATTGACAAGCCATGAGAAGATGTTTCTTTTGAGGAATGTCATGACACTTTTACCTTCATTGTTAGGAAGTGAAACCTCTTACATCCATTTTGAAACATAGTTCATAGCAAATAAATTGCACTTGTCCCCACACAAATTAACGAATTGTCCTATAAAGTCAATACCCAAAATATCAAATAACTCAATTACCAAAATAGGGTTAAGTGGGAGCTCATACTTTTAGGAAAATCCTCCATCTCTCTGGCACTTATTATAGGATTTATCATAATCATTGGCATCTTTTTGGATTGTTGGGCAGTAGTAGCACAGTGCAAGATCTTATGTTCTGTTCGAATTCTACTATGATGCCCACTGACCAATGATTAAGACAAGCCTCCAAAATACTCATCATCTCTATCTCAGGAAGACAATGAAGCATAATCCCATCTACACATACACAAAAAATATGGTTCATCCCAGAAAATTTTCTTCACATTAGACATAAACTTTTGACTCTAGCAAGAAGTCAAATCTAATGGAACGACATCACTGACTAAGTAATTTGTAAATCCGCAAATTATTTTATCAAATTATGTGATGCTACCAATACTCTCTCTAGAGGGACTGATCTATTAATCTCCACTCTATTATCAAACTTTGCCATAGCTTCATCCTTAAATCTGGATAGGTGGTCAGCAACCTAATTCTCAATCCCCTTTCTGTCAATCACATCAAAGTCAAACTCTTGAAGAAGAAGTACCCATCGAATAAACCTTGATTTAGCATCCTTTTTTTCCTTAAATACTATAGTGTTGAATGATATGTTCTGAACTTCTAAAACGTAAAGACCACTACGAGTAAATGTTGCTCAGTGATAGTATAATTCTTTTGTTCTACATTGAGGGCTTTGCTAGCATAGTAAATATGATGTAATATATTCTCTCTTTATTATCCCAAACTCACACAAAGTGCTGCCAAATTGCATCACACATTATCTCAAAGGGGTCTGGAAAATATATGATAGGCGTTGATATCAACCTCTACTTCAACCCGTCGAAATCCTTTTGACATGCTTCATCAAAGATGCAATTGGAATCCTTCTCAAGTAGTTTGTACAAGGGATGTAAAATCTTTGAGAAGTCCTTTTTGAACTATCTGTCGAATCCTGCATTTCCCAAGAAACACCTCACCCCTTTTACAGAGATAGATAGAGGGAGCTTCTCAACGATCTCAACCATAGATGTATCAACCTCTATACCCTTTGTGGAGATACTGTGACCCAACACAATACCTTTCTTTACTATGAAGTAACACTTTTCCAGTTCAATACAAGGTGACCCTCTTCATATCTTTTGAGCACATTATGTAGATGTCACAAGCAATCATCAAATAAATCTCGAACCACACTGAAGTTATCCATAAACACCTCAATAATGTCCTCCAACATATTTGAGAAGATACACATCATGGACCTCTAGAATGTAAGTTATGCATTATATAATTTGAATTGTATCTCTAGAATACGAAAGTGCCCTAAGGACATGTGAAAGTTTCTTCTCTTGGTCAAATTGAGAAATGGAAATCTGATTGTAGCCCAAATAATCATCAACAAAACAGAACTAGCAGTTGATCGCCAAGTGATCTAGCATTTAGTCCATGAATACAATTGGGAAGTGATGTTTTTCTATTGACGCATCGAGTTTGTGGTAGTCCATGCAAACCTTATAACCTGGGACTGCTTTTATGGGAATAAACTCATTGGTAGCAATAGTAACCACATTGATACCTCCTTTCTTTGGAACAGGCTAGATTGGACTCGCCCATTTACTATCAGCAATGAGATATATTAGACCTACTTCTAACTATTTGATGGTATCTTTGCCTACAACCTCCTGCATTGGTGGGTTGAGATATCTTTGGTACTCAATGCTCAGGTTATCATATTTGGCAAAATGAATCTTCTAAGAACAGATGTTACGTGGATGCGAATAATGTCTGCAATTATCTATCCAATAGCCCTTTTGAATCTTTTTAGGACCAAAACTAATGCTTTCACCTATTCGCCCTTAAGATCTGCAGCCACAATAATTGGCAAAGTATTATTTGTTCTAATGAACACATACCCTAATTAGGCTAGAAGAGGCTTTAATTCCAATACCGATAGATCTTTAATGGATGGTCTAGTAGGTGGTGGCTCATAATTTTTTAAGTCCAACTCAAGGTTGAGTTGGTGTTTATGGAAACCATGTGATCCAAGTGCCTTCACAATCTCATTGTAGTCTGGGATGCCATCACTCTCAAAATTCGACAATACATCCTCAAGAGCTTTGACCCCTATCCTTTCTCGTATTAGTACATCTAGTTGCACTTCATCAATACCTCTAATAAGAAAGACAACTTTCAAATTATCAAGACCCTTCATGGACTGGCAAATATTGAAGACAACTTCTTCGTCATTTAATCTAGCCTAACTTCAAATCCACTAGTGCTCGCCTAGTAGCTAGAAAAGGCCTTCCAAAGATGATTAAGACATCAAAGTCAACTTCACAATTAAGTATCACAAAGTCCACAAGGAATCTAAAATTGTCAACTCAGACTAAAATATCATAAACTATCTCTACAAGCTTCTTCATCGTCCTAGCTTCTGTCAACAACTGCATTGTAGATGATGTAGGGGATCCAATGCCCAACTGCTTGAACACTGCAAGAGTCATTACATTAATGGTACCTCCTAAGCATGTAACACCTTTGTAAAGTTAAAAACTCTAATGGAGTAAGGTTTGGTAAATGTTCAGAATCATGCTACCTTCTAAGAATAGAACACCTTTGTAAAGTTAAAAACACTAATGGTACAAAGTATGGTCAATGCTCAGGGGTCCTCCTTTTTTTGCAATAAGGACCTTGTCGCAATAACACTTCAATGGCGAAGATCATTAGTAAGATCTTGACTTACTATTCTCTTCTTTCTTAGTAGGTATTTCATGAACATAGCATACTTAATCATTTTCTCCAATGCATCAATGAGAGGGAGATTGATAGATAATTGCTTTAATAATGAGATGAAATTCTAAAACTTTCCCTCCTCATTCTTCCTTTTGAGCCTCTAAGGGAAAGGTGGTGGAGGCCTTGGTATGGGCTTCAACTTCTTTGGTGTCACAACATCATCACTGACAAAATCCTTAGCCTTATCATCTCTAATCTATGCATCTTTGTTCTCTGCGATCTCCTCATAAACATATCATCCACTACCGACGTCAGTGGGTTAATTATTTGCTTATGACCTTGTGTAGTCACTATCATGGAGCTCCCATCGTTCTTTGCTTTCTACACTCTGATGCTCAGCAATATACCCTTCTGGTGTTGATTCTACTAAGTTGACATTTGTTCGAATTATTGCTCCAATAGCTTAGTGGCTACTATATGAGACTCTACCTTTTGATTAATTCCTGATATGTCATCTTTCATTCCCTTCAAGGTCTCATCATATGCATTTGGTTTCTTTAGCAACCTATCAATTATCTCTTCGATCCTTCAATTACCTGCTCCAAAATCACAATTTTGTGGTTGTACATATGGTCCATTTTGATACCCATCTCTACCTGCCCAATCATTATCTCGATCTTAACCTTTATTGCTTTCATAGTATCCACTTCGATTATTGCCCCTATTTGCATTATCTCTATTATAGTTGTAACTTGGGTTTCCTTAACCTCAGTGCCAATAGTCCTAATTTGACCCTTGGGCATTTGTTCAGAAACCTCCGCCCAGCTGATTCGTATTAAATCAACTATCCTTATCATTAGAAGGCTCTTCATAAATGGGCACCCTTGGTGGTTGTTGACTGATTGCATTCATCTGTTTCTACTATTGCTTCATCAATAATCTCGCATTAGTGCTAATACTGCCAATTCTTTTAAGTCTTATTGATTGATTTTAGCTTGCTCCAGCTTAGTACCAACTGAGAAGGAACTCTTTATTGTCTCTGAGTCCCTTGTGCCCCATGCACGATTGGTCTTTGCAACTCTCTCTAATCGTTCGGATATCTCTGCAAAAGTGCAATCCAGGAATGATATTTCATTATAGTGTCAGCAACAATTTTGTTTTTGTCATCTAGTGTTCAACAGAAGATTTCAACTAACAACTCATCAGTTGTCTTGCGTTCTGGAACACTCTGCAAGTACTTAATAAACCACTCCCAAGTGGTGCTAATGGACACCCAGTTATGTGTGAGATGTTATTGATTTGGTTTATGAGTTTCAACTTCTTTGACTTGGGAAAATATATCTCCAAGAAGGCCCTCTGCATATTTGCCAATATAGTGATAGAGTTAAAGAAAAGGTTAGATAACCATGTTTTTGTTTCACCAGTAAGAGATAATGGTAAACCCGAGCCTAGTGGCATCCGTGGACATATTTTGATTTCCAATCATACTCTTGTACACGAAGAAAATAGTGTGTAGATAGTTATGCAGATCCTTTGACGGCAAGCTTGAGAAAAGCCCTCTATGTTGCAAAATCTATAGTAACCCACTTAATATGAAAAACTATGTACCGACCGGTAGAGAAGGTAACACCATGGATCCTATGACATCCACTGCCATTGGATCATGTCTATATATATCCACCCATTTATTACTGCTTGTTGACCTTGTGGGAGTTGTTTTTCCACAACACGTGGAGGTGGTGGGTTTTTGTTATGCAGGTTTAAAACTTCAGTTGCAGTATTATTTAAGTCGTCATGGGACATTCTTCTCAAGATTCATTGAATTTCTAGTTTAAATGGAGTCAAGGGATTGCCTCGACTGTAGGTATTGGGCATACACTACACTTGTATGCTGAAAAAAAAACAACAAACAAAAAAATGCTTAAAATAAGGAAATAAGGATAACCTCTCTAATTACCTAATTAAACGAATCTAAAAGTTATATTCCTTGGCAATGGCACCAAAAATTTGATCACCCCCAAATTACACCTCCTAATTAAGGTGTAAGTGGTCGTTGTTCAGATATAGAACCTAACAATGGTATCCCATAAGGAATATGGTCTAGACTTGGAGTAACTAAAGCAATTTCAATGAATTAATAAATCTTACTTCTAGAAAGGATTTTTGGTGTAAAAAGCAATTATTCAATCCTAAACAAAGAGTAATATTTGATGCAAGTATTACTGATTAAGTGAGAGAAGTAACTAGAGTATTGTGTTCTCCATGAATTCCTAATGTGATATAACCTAATAATTGTATCCTTTTCAAGTACATATCTTGCATAATTAGTAAGTTATGTTCACCTAATTTCTTGGGCTAACAACTAGGCAAATTTCACCACGCAATGTGGGCCATCTATGGGTGTTATTGAACTAACCTTATCGTGGTCCTAGTACAATTATGCCTTTGGCCAATTATTGATTTGATGAGTGTGCTCATGTAAATCCTATTATATATCCATTATCTGATTCATTATCTCCTCAGGCTAGCTAGTAAGAATAACATGAGTTCTAAATTGACCATCATTAAAAAGCATTCAGAATGAAGAGATAAATAGTACATACGTGCACATTGTCCAAGGATTACAAATTATTAGTTTTACTTTGTTAGTTCTTCATGGTTCCCATAATCCTAGTTGTTGATTTAACTACAAATATTTATTTTAGATGACGAAATCATATTTGATGTTTGCATAACTTTAACACTTACAATGAAGAATGAAAGAACATAAAATCTGTAATCTCCACATAAATCGCAATATCAAGATCCAAACATAAGCACAAAAGTATCAACTTAAAGTATCCAAGAACAACCAAAAAGTAATTGAATATGTATGCTAATGTTTCGTACGTCCAAAAATAACTATAACCCTATTTATAAGAAAAGAAAATCTAATTCTAAACTGATTAGGAAACTAGATTCATGACCTTCTACAAGCCAGTGTATGTGTAGTGGCTCGATTGACAGCTCATGGAAGGACTTCATAGACTACACCTTGAGACAAATATATTCCATACATGAGACTCCATCTGTGGCTCCTAGCTTGGTGTACTGGCCGTAGACTCTTCCATTCTGTTAACATTCAGAAACTATAAAAACTTTTGGCCTTCCTTTAACTAACAACTCTACACGTCATGGAAGGAACCACGACCCCTTCTGTTAATCGGCACTCCAACTTTAGAAATTTATCGTAACAATGGATTAGGACTATAAAACCCCCACCTGTGGCTCATGCATCAAACCATGGCTCATAGGTTGCCTCATATGTCACCAAAAAGCGAAAATATCTCAAATCCATTAATCCTATAAAACCAACATAAAATATATCAAATATACTAACATCTCTTAGAGAATGCATAAAATTTTAAGTTTAAAGCATTAAAAGTGTTGTATTTTAGTGTCACATTAGTGGAGTAAGGATCAAATACACAGATACACAGGAACAATACTTTTGATGACATTAGTAGAGGCCTTAACCTCGAGTCCACATGGGAAAGCACTGCAATGGAATCCCTGTCCTCTACTAGTAGAAGTTGCCTCTCTACTATCAAAATATGTGGAAGTATCACCTGCTCCTCTACCTCTGGTATGTCCACCTCTATCGGCTCTACCTCTCCCTTGGCCTCTAGACTGCAGGGTTGTACCTCTAACTGATAGTGTCATATCTCTAACCGGTGATGTAGAGTAAGAATAGTAGGGCCCAAAATAACTATGTATGGGGCATCATTAGATCATATGATCAGGAGATCCACACCCAAAATAAGATCTAGGGGTGTACTTTGTTGAGAAGAAACAGGAGGAATACTTTAGCCACCTTAGCCTATAGGACTCTATTGGGAACCAGATGAACTTTGACCTAAGCTATAAGAATTACGAAGAACTTGTCCTCCCTCTGAAGATGGAAAGACTGCATAACCCTGAACTGCTGAAATGGACCACCTCTCTTAATCATACCTCTGCATCCTAATAAGGCACCTGAGAACTATCCCACTAAATGAACCCTCTTGGGTTCCCCAAACTCCTCTTTCAGCATGAGCTTTGCCTCCTTGGTGGCACTAAGAACTGACATAAAATATGCTCCATCCCTAGACATCCAAAATAATAATTATCTAATAGAAGAACCCAACCCTTTAAAAAATTGGCAAACTCTCTCTGTTTCCATAGGAATAATAACTGGAGCATTCCAAGAAAACTAGAAGAAATGAATCTCAAACTCAAAATTTATCATAGTGCCTTATCTCAAATTCTCCAACCTTAGATAGCTCTCCTTAGGGACACTCCATGGGACAAATTGATCATAGAAGACACTAGAAAATGCCTCCCAAGTCATCAAGGGAGTCCCAACTTGAAATGACCCCAAATAGGTCCACCATGACTCCCTAGTTGGCCCACGGACCTGGAGGCTAACATATGTACACCATGGCTCTCCCAACCCCATGGTGTCAAGTAACTCTAAGGAAGTAACTTAGAACTCATGTGCATTCTTGGTCTCTCCACCTTGGAACTAAGGTGGCTCCATCTTCCTAAACTTCTCATTTATACATTGCTCCTCATCAGTGAAGGTAGCTATAGGAGGTATCTTAACAATAGGTTCTTGTAATTGTTGCTCCACCTGTACCTAGGCCACGGGGTACATGCTACTGATCTTGAGGATGAACTCTAAACCATGTTTGTGAAGTACCTGATGTATCAACTGGGTCATATGCTTGTCTCATAGTCCCAAGCACACTCAAAACACTCATAAGCATATCTTGTAGTAATGGTGTGGCATCATAGTCATGAGGAACTTGCTTCTCTATATGCTTTATAGTTGGCTCATGGAAGATACCCTACTTATAATCCCTACCTGGTAATGGTCCTCGAACAAAGCCTCTATCTCGACCTTTGGCTCAAGCCTTACCCCTAGCAGTCTTAAGGGTTGCATCCCCTTGTCCAGTAGTAGTTATAGCTCTAGTCCTCGTCATCTGTCAAAAGAACATACAACCACTTAGTACTCAAACAAAACCAAACATAAATTGATCAGAATTTAGTAAAAGAGAATTTCCTAATAGTCTTCATTACCTCTCAAGGATAAGTAACAGACATTTTTGCACTGATCCTTAAGATTGTACGGGACTAGGCTTGTACACATGTTAGACCTATGAACCTAGGGCTATTCCAAATTATTAAGACCTATAATCTGGGAGTGATGGTACTTATATAACCCACCATGGAAAATCAATCCAAAACCTAGATAACTCAACATAACAATAAAAGCGAAAGATAAACAGTTTAGTAAATAGATAAGCATAGGAAATCAAAAGTTAAAACTATCCAAGAGTTGGTGTCACATCTATAAGCCTCTGAATATAGAATAATCAATAAACTACGAGTCCTAATGTCTAGTTCTCAAATAGAATGAAATTTAAAATAGAATCCTCAAAATTCTACTCATGTTATAAGCAGCTGATCTAAAAGCTCGATCCTGTTGGTTAGAAAGCTAGTAAGAAGGACCAAGCTCACAACCTACAAATTGTTGCAAGGGGTGAGAACCTAACACATGATACTCGAAGAGTGGAAACTAACCTTAAGTAAAGCAATAGAGAATATAAGTACTCTAACATCCAAACCACATACTTGCGCTAAGGAAAGGCCAAGCACAACATAATGTACCAATAACATGAATATAAACTCATAACACAACATCCAAAGTATCTAACTAAAAATATAGGGTCAAATGGTGCAATAGATATTCATCATTTTAAGGAAAGCATATAACAATATCACCAAAGGTATAATGTGAGATGGAGCGAATTCTATGAGATGTAAATAATACGACGCAATGTCAAATAATTATGATATATGTCTATCCTCCAATACACATGCACTAATCATATCTATGTTAGAATGAAACATATAGGGGATACATATAGACTATGTATCCGTGAACATTGTTGGCAATGACCTCGATCAACGCACGCCTATCTGGAAGCAACCTTGGACCTAATTAGTTGGCATATCACTTCGGCTCACTGACCGATACCTTGGCTATCATCGCCTAGTAGAGTACTTGGCCACCAACCCACTTGTTACCTTACATATCTCTTTGCCATAGCCATCACAAGTACCAATACACAAATAATAGTGAATGTAATGTCAACAATCTCAATTTTATCACAATTTAAATATCATCAATTTCTTAATAGTAGCATCACAGTTTATTGTCATCATTATTTCAATGTCATCACAGATTTAATATCATCAAGTTCTCAATATTATCATAATGGATCTGAACTATAAATCGATCATGCCCCATTGTTTCAATATAATAAAATAGGGACATGCCCGACATTGACAGACTTAGTCCTCAAAATAGGGACTCGTTTGACTTTAAAAGACTTAATTCACTCCTACTCTTGGAGACGTAGTTATTGAGTTCGAGAGGGACTTACTCTCACTTAATTCAATACTCAACACTACTCCCAAGGTTCGTTCATGCATTCTTTTACAAAGTAATTTGTCGGATTTGTGAAATAGCTTATGTAAAAGCATTTATTCAGTAATCTAGTTTATGATGATCATCAACATATAAAAATACATAGGATATGTATAATTTTGCAAGAAAACATGCATAAAGACTAAATACATTAATCTATCAATCTATCTTAATTAAGGGGCCCATGGAATAACAATTCCATGCTTTAGGTTAGTCTTATGTACTTGATACGAAGTTTGACAATCAATTGCCAAGGGTTTTTGCTAAAATTACTTGAATCCCTTGCTTTCTGCTCCTCTTCTTCTTTGCCCTAGTTTCTCAATTAGTACGTAATAGGGACTTAGGAATGAGTTTTGAAACACATTTTATGCCAAAAATGACCTATATTGGTTGTTAATTAAGTTTAGCAAGTGTATGGAAACGCCTAGAATGCCCCTCAAAATATTTAAAATTTTGAACTTCCATGGCAGGTCGGTGGACCAGGTCTGTGACACAGACCTATGGCATACCCATTCATTTTTTTTTGAAAATTTTCTAATCAAATTTCCAATATGTAGAAAATATTAAGGCCCCATTTATATGCTAATCCATGACAAATCCATGACGTGGGCGTGTGGCACATGTTTCTAGAATTGCATTTTATCCCAAAAAATTATCTTTTGATCAAGTTGCTCTAAATATCATCCAAGACCATTCCCCACACAATTTTGTATGGTGATTGCATTTTCAGCCTCGGATTTGCCAAAAACATTATGCAAGTGTCTCTCTTCTAGGGGTATTTAGGTATTTTTCTAGGGTGTACCACTATTCCTCCCCTTAGGATCATTCCTCTTCGAATGATAGGTACTTAAAGGTGAACTCATAACAGGAATCAAATGCTCAGGATTCTATTAGATCAATGAATCACAATCAACGAATTGCCATTATACTTATTGACCATTTTGGACAGTCACAAATCACTTAGAATAGACAAGTTAATTCAGAAGAGTAGAGATATTACTTAGACGTTCTCAATATTAGGCATGAATGGAACATCAAAACTTAATTAGTTTGAACCAGCAGAAAATCTCAAATATTAGTTATTCGAACTAAAGAAGGAAGTCATCAACATTAATCAAGAATGGAACCATTGTGATATATAAGACTCTATGAGTAACTCTCAAGCTTGGCATCACATCTCAACTACACCCCTTTTAATGGCATTATACTTCATCAGTTAAAGCTCATACCTCCTATTTAGATCTTTGCCTAACCACATCCACTTATTTCGTGCCTAATTTTAAGCCTCAAAGTTTTATTCTTAAGATGATAACAGTCATGCAAAGCTAATCCTCAATACTCAAGCTCTATACTTCGATAGGAACTTTCATTAAAGGATCACTATTCTCACTCTAAACCCTTACCACGAAGTCTTCAATAGTCTATCACCATTACCCGTTTAATAACAACCATATATTCAAGCCTATCACTCTAACCACTTCACTATATCTATGAATTAGCAAGCCTACTAGAACTTCTGCCTCATTGAATGAGCTCTATCTCAAAGATACACCAACATATTCTTACCTAGAAACGCTCTAACTTAATCTTACCTATCTATTACACGTCATAAGGTATCATGTCTCCCCTCTTCCCTATCTATACCCCTATATGGTACAAGTACAACACCACTATCACAATAAGGATACATCCACTCCTCTTTATCCACCCTCACTCTCAGTCTATTACTATCAACATCACTATCTAGACCTGAAGGAACTCATCATCTTCCTCTTTGGTAGAAACCTAAATCTACTATCTCTCCAAGCAGGAATAACCATAATTATACATCTAAAACTTAATAATCTAATCCTACCATCAACAACGGCATAACAAACGTAACATTACAAAGTCATGCACATTCAACTCAAGCAAGTCCATTATGGTACCTCTATGGTGGATGGGAATGATACAATCACTATAGGATCACTCAATTAGTATAAGCTCATCAATGAGGGGAGGGTCACAAAAGATGTTGCACCTAAATCAAACAAATTATAGCTATCATAGGGTAGGAATCAAAACATACTAGTGACATCATCTAGCAAGTTCTCCTTATCTTGAAAATTTTTCATGACATACAATTGATTTTTGCCCAAACTAATACCCTTATGATCCCCTCTAATTAGTGGTACTAGCACATATGATTAGGCTTTGTTAGACCATATTGCAAATTTCCTCTAAAGGTGACCCATTTTGCCATACTTGTAATATGCAATACTCCCTCCACAGAATTTTCCCAAGCGAAGTTTGCCACACGTACCATAAAGTGTCTTGCCTTGGGAACCTCAGGCCACACTATCCTGTGATAGATATCCTTAATCTCTAAATTATGAGATCCGATCCATTCCTAGGTGTGGGGGCACTAGTAGATAAAGGCCCAGTTTGAAAGAGACTCTCATTCCCATTCTCTCTCTTACCAACCTCATGGTTGGATGTCTTTGCAGTATTGTTTCTGTACTCTTCCTGATCCTGCTGCCATCCCTCATAAGTTTGTTATACATAAGGCATTAATCTTCAAATATCCATCTCACTCACAAGCATAGCTCCCCTCCCATCCTTCTTCAGTACCTTGTTCAGCCCATCCCCCTCATATATGCAACCATATTCGGATCATAGTGAGACAACTTGGTAAATTTGAGACCATATTCTTGCACAGTCATGGAGCCCTTTTTTATATTTAAGAACCATTTTACCTTATCCTTCGTTAGTTCTCTCGGAGAAAAGCGCCCAGATAAAGCTTCCTCAAATACTGCCCAAGTCAGAACTAGAGAACCCTCTCCTCTACCCTTCTTCCACTGGTCAAACCATAGTCTGGAAACACCTTTGAGCTGATAGGTAGTTAACTCAAATCTATGAATATCAGCCATATGTATCACCTGAAACACTTTTTGAAGCTCATCAATGTAGTTCTATGGATCCTTATTAGGTGTAGATCCTATTAATTCAGGAAGGTTCATTCTTAGAAACTCCTGAACTCTAGATGTATCTTGTACATCTTGTCTACCCACTTCTTTTCTAGCAATAGGTGTTGTCACAGCCTAGGCCAATGTCTGAGCAGCCTAGTAAAGCTTAGCATTTGAGATTTCATCTTGCGGTAGTTGTTCGGGGATGACTAGGCCTATGGGTTCATACTAATTTTGGGGCTTAGTTTAGTTAAAATTCTATCTAGCTAGACACCCGCTTCCTCTAACAGCTCTTCTTGGAGGAATGATCATAATTCTACCACTGCGTAAACACACGAATTAGAAGAGAGCCTTTATACAGTTTAAATCTATCACATAAATCAGAATAAGAAAGAGGTGTAACTTTTCCAAATGTCCTATAGCCTCCTGCTTATAAAGTGTGGTGCACAAAACACACATAAACAAGACTTTACTAGACATGGCTTCATAGAATCCCTAGGACACTTGATCTCTGTGCTCTAATACCAAGATTATCACACCCCGGGAGGGCACCCTTGGCGTGGCCGACACTCAGAGACTGTTGTTTGTCCCCAAGCAAACAACTAATCCTTATCAAATTCACCCAATCAATGGCTAACATAGTATCAGAATACTGAAGAAGATAATAGGTTGACAATCTCAATATATAAAGGTCATAGGCCAACAATCAAACTTTTATTCTCTAACATAGATATAATTTCAAAGGAAAACAATCAAGAGATAAAGATCTAAATATCAACTCATCACTATCTAGTCTATGAGGCCTCTAACTCTATGATATAGATAGTACCATTGATAGGCCATAGATACCTCGCCCAAAAGAAGATAAAGTGCTAAACTCATCCTAGATGATAGAAATATGGAAATCCTCCAATAGCAAGGAAGTCACACCAATCAGCTGAATATGAATAAATCCTCAATGATGCATTTGTTGATCATCCCTAATACCTATCTCTGGATCATAAAATGATGCAGTCCAAATGGATGTCAGTGTAGGGAATGTACGAGTATATAAAATTACTAAATGAAAATGCATCAAGATAGAATACTATCAACTCAGATAACTCAAATCAAGAGATAAGGAACTCAATCAGGATGTCAAATATCTATTTAAGGCAAGAATAAAGAGTATACAATCATTCCACTCAATCCAAAATAATGCAATCATTCCACTCAATCAAAAATAATCAGATCAGAGTACTATTAGTATGAAACTTTTATGGGAGTTTTTCTTATGCAACAACAATCACTCATAGGCCAGTGATTGTACAACAATCCTATTGATATTGACACAACCATTCTATACCTTGCTAGGGTAAGAACAAATCAAATCCATAATTGATCCGGACAATCAACCGATCAAGTCATATTATTTTAGGACAATAAAATGGGGACATGTCATACTTTAACAGACTTAGTCATCCAAATAGGAACTTGTCTAACTTTAGTGGAATTAATATACTCCTAAACATGTGGACGTAGTTATTGAGTTCGAGTGTGACTTACTCTCACTCAATTCAATGCTCGATACTCCTCCTAAGACTCAATACACATATATAATCAATCCTATCAATGAGTCTCATATAGACTTTTGATCAATCCATCAATTTCATCTCAATCAAGCCTTTTAGCCTATCAACCATCTAGTTGATTCTCAATCGCACCTCTCAATAATTTAACTAATCAATTCCATTGATCTCTCAAGAGTTAATTAGACAATCACATGGGAGGACATTCAATTTAGACCAATATTTAGAGTCCAATTAGGAATACTCATAGGACCATTAAGTTCTATAAATCTATCATCATGATCACATCACATTCACAATCAACATTATCAAATCAAGGCTCTAGATTCAATCCCTAGGTTCATTAATTCATTCTTTTACATGGTAATATGTAGGGTTTGTGAATTACTCATGTAAAAGCATTTATTTAGTAATTCAGGTTTATGATGATCATCAACATAAGAAAATACGTAGGATTTGTATAATTTTGCAAGAAAACATGCATAAAGACGCAATACGTTCATCTATCAATCTATCTCAATCAAATGGCATATGGAAGAACAATGTCATGCTTTAGGTTAACTTTACATACCTGGTACGTAGTTTGATAACCCATTCCTAAGGGTTTTTGCTAAAATCGCTTGAATCCCTTGCTCTCTCCTCCTCTTCTTATTAGCCCTAGTTTGTCAATAAGTATGTAGAAGAGATATAGAAATGGGTTTAGAAGCCCCTTACATGCAAAAAATGACCTATATTGTTCATTGATTAAGTGTAGGAGGGATGGGAAAAGTCTAGAATGTCCCTCGAAAGACTTAAAATTTTGAACTTTCGTGGATCAAGTCTGCGGCGCGGAGTAATTTTGTACACATTTTTTTTCTAAAAACTTTATAATCAATTTCCAATCATGTTGAAATCTGTGATGCAGACATGTTGCACACTTTTCTGGAATTGCATTTCTGCCCCAAAAAGTTATCTTTCGATCTGATTGCTCTAAAAATCAACCAGCTAAAACATAGCACAAGTAAATCATAACATAGACCCTCAAGATTCGTTTGGAACCTGTGAATGCAAACCAATCATGAACTTTATAGAAATGACGTTCTAGATTCAGTGGAACTGTCTAATTCAAATTTGATACCTCCTTAGACTAGAACCTAAGAAAGATCATTTAAAAACTATTTTAGGACTCAAATATAGAAAATAACCTCAAGAACTCCAAAAATTAGAACAAGACCATTTCTAGTGTTAGTTTCACCACCTAGAACGACTAGAACTGCCAATTTTTGATTTAAGCCTCTGAACTCCAAATGTTGACCAAAGTGAAATTATGATCCAAAATGAACTAAACATATAACTTTGGGTCTAAAATCTTCAGTTTAAGTCCAAATTAAGTTCTATAAGTTCTCCTAAACAAGATTCAGTATTTTGGAGCTGATGGGAAATTAAACTTTAATACTCAAAACTCAAGATGACCACAAAACTTGAAATTTCTATCTTTAAGACTTTAAAAACTCTTTCTTTGGCTAAATTCCAACTTTTAAACAAAATTTTAAAAATTCGACTTTTGGAGTCAACCAAAAAAGACCCAAGGTAGTTTTGGGGAAGGGCAAAATGGCAATTTTATCAAAAATACCAAAAATGACTGACGAGGTCATTACAATCACACAATGCACTTGAACTACTCTTGTTTACTCAAAACTCTTCTTTTTCATAGCTCTGAAGTACTTTTACTTTAATTGAAAATAATGCACAACACATAGAAATGTATATCCTTTAACTCACTAAAATAGGGTTCATGTGAAAGGTAAGCATGAATAATAATTAAGAACTCAAATAATGTAGGGGAACATAATAAATTCAATAATGCGGATTCTAAAGTAATAATAAACGGGTAAAAGGAACTAAAACTTCAAGAAATGTTTAGTTAAAGCCCTTGGTTAAACTCTTACTAACTATGATTAGGTATAGGGCGTGAGGACGAACTTAATCTATCACTTTGAGTAGCCTTACATACTTGGAAGAATGTGATTCTTGAAGAACTTTGAAGAAGGTGCTTGAAAACCCTAGCGTTTCTCCTTTTGAAGTCTTGTTTAAGTCTTGAGAATATGTTCGAGCGTACTGAGGTTGAATGGTAAGGTTTAGGGACTTAATTAGGTGTAAAATTGTCATGTTTGTGCTTAGAAAGGGTATGAAAGGACTCTAATAACCCTTCTTCAAACAAAGCCCAAGTTATCTCTAAGGTCAGGTACAAACTGCATAAGCTTATCCGTAGAAACTAGGGTAAGTTTTGAGGCCCTGGACCTTAATTTATGAGTCCAAACTATGACCTATAGAATCTTATATTATTTATATTGGGTTTGTATGATTTGGGACTTAAAAACTGACTTGGAGACCTTTTTTACGAGTTGGAAGTATGGGTCATCAACACATCTTTGACTCGTAAGTCAAGGTTTGTAGATGGTGATCCAAAAAACTCTGGACTGATAATCTTCAATAAAACCGTCATTATGTTTTTCTCTGAACTCCAAATGAGGTAATATTGACAGTGTTGGAAAGTAGATTCACGGATCCTTAATTTGATACGTCATGGTCTATCTAATTCTTTGTGTGCTAAGATTTATGGTCATTTAAAGTTGACCTTGGATAATCTAATATGAAAAAGCTAATTGATAAGGAGGTTTAAAACTCAACTAAGTACTAGAGGTCTCTAATGAACCTAAACCACTTCCAATACACTTTGCATGTATAGGAATGAACTTCAAAACATAATGACAACTATAACATCACTAGTATCAAGCTTACATACTTGCATTATAAAAATTTGTATCCGAAGAATAGAGTTGTGGGTGCTAGAATATCTCCCCCTTAGGATCATTTGGTCTTGAATGTAGGTGAGACTAACCTTGAAGGGGCAAGATTTTACTTGTCTACCACCGTAGATACGACTAGTTCATACGAAGACATTGAAAACTATCCATAACACATAAGACATGAATGATACGGGACCAAGCACAAGTGATACTCTATCAAAAACTGCTCAACATATAATATGGGTTCCTTAGGCATGAAGTAAGGTTAGGAGTATGGTGCTTTGAATGATTCAACTGATAGATTTTAAGCTTAGAAACACTTCTCAACTACATTCTACTTTCTACATACATTACTTTATCAGTTGCAACTCATAGCCCTCAGATGAAGGATGCATATGGCTACTTCTATCAATGTTATAGTCTAACTGCATGTCTTTACTCTGTTCAAGCCTAACTCTAAGTGGCATGGTGATACGCATAAGATGATCATGCAAATCAAAACAACAAAGTTTATGATCTTTACCTTTATAAGGAATTTTATACCAATAATACTAATCCCTTCCACTACATTCAACAGACCATGCTTCCTACTCAATAAGCGCCTAATGCATCATGCACTATACCAAGTGCCATAAATACCACATTCAAGCCCAGTACTATAACCACTTTATAGAGTATAAGTAACCACTCTTCTTAGATTTCCTGCCTTCTTATATTTCTGGACGCCAACATATCATGCCTCACTACATGAAGACAGAATACTCTCATCTAACTCTAAGTAGCAACACCTCATATTGCAATTCCTTCCCACTTACAAATTCACCTTAGACTAAATGGCACACTACTACTATCACAATGAGAAACATCAACCTTTTTCCAGCTATCAATACTTAACAACTAACATCGGGTAAAGCTAAAAAAAAGAAATCACTAAAGGGGCTTAGAACAAGAGATTCAAAGCATGATTCGTAGAGAATGTTTTGTTGATATAGGTATACGCATGAGATAATATTACTTTGTGAGCCACTAAACATAAGTCACAATTTTATGAGACTGGCTATACTATGAAACCAGAATGCATATATGAATAAATCTATATCACAAAACATGAATAAATCTATATCACAAAACTAACATCTGAAACTTTGTGGAGTAAAATTGAGATCAATGGAGTAGAATTTTCATCTCCTATTTTGTGGAATTAGCATAGCTATGAATCTATCTTAAATATATGAGCACATATCTTATATATAACGCTCATATGTAGGACTTCAATAGAGTATTATAATAATTGAGATCTTAGAAGATGCTAAAGTAGGAGTGGATTGATGTGCCACTAAAACTTTTGATAACCATACAATAATCTAACGCTCATCACTTGACTTGGCTTCTTAACTTATAATCTCCCCCTTAGGTCCATGTCTAACAGTCTAAGGCTATAGACCTATTCCAACTTCCTTAAACTAGTTTGTAATATTTATTTTACTCTAATACTTAGAGAAAATGTTAATCTCGTGTCTACAAAACTCTCCCACTGCATGTACTAGAACTCCTTATTGGGCTTCTTTCTAAGGTGTTTTTCTTAACTTCATCCTTTTTCTATAAAAGCCTTTCTATAGCCGTTACTTGCATTGGCTTATAAGTCACTCTATTTAACTCTTAACAATCTGACTTTTCCTTCTTAGCATACTAACCCCACTTCTTTATGTTTGCCTGTCCACTTAACTGGAAGGTACTTGATCTATATATAGGAAGTTCATCATTGTCTATCTGTGATACCTTTATTCAAACTTTTATGGACAATAAAGAATACTTACACCATCCTACTCCATATTGAAAACTCAAATATAATTTCAAGGCTCACTTATAAAATCATAAACTAAATTAAAACCAATGTCATCCTAACTACATACTCACTTG
Source organism: Solanum sejunctum (assembly GCA_025642045.1). Lineage (NCBI taxonomy): Eukaryota > Viridiplantae > Streptophyta > Magnoliopsida > Solanales > Solanaceae > Solanum > Solanum sejunctum. Next base: position 51,397 of record JAOTQJ010009752.1, read on the forward strand.
AGGCACCTCTTAATCATACTCTCCCATGGGGAAACACCAACTATTTATATATATGACTTCCTTCTCAAGGATAACATGTCAAGAAAGGTTTAGAGGACAATGCCTAGAAGTACATCTTACTTTAACTCAAATACATAAATATTAGGGAGAAAGATGCATTCCATTGGATAAATAGACTTGAGCATACTACTGGGCTACACTAAAGCATTGTGCAGCCTGTTTACTTGGTGAAGGATTTATCTAAGAGTAAAGTAACTCATCGACAAGAATATGGACTTTATTATTTCAATCACCTAGATTATGAGGGGGTAACTGAATGGATCAGAGAAGCACATGAGTCTAAACAAGTTTCTTATGGCCCAACTTTATTGCATGATCTTGAGTATGAAAGAATGAGAGACATCTCCTAAATGCCCTGTATCCTCCTAATTATAAATGTAGTGCATAATACACACATAAGCAAGACTCTACTAGACATGTTTTCATAGACATCCTAGGATACTTGAACTCTATGCTTTGATACCAAGATTGTCATACCCCAAGCCTACATCCTAGATATGGCCGACATTTGAAAATCATTTCTGGTCCTAAGTGAACCACTTTACCTATTAACTTACTCAGTGCAAAACACTATCATAATAAATTAGAATGGGCACAATCCTCATAAAACTCAAGTGAAAAACACTATCATAATAAATTAGAATGGGCACAATCCTCATAAAACTCAAGTCCTTTAAGTAAACCAATAAACTCAATCAACAATAATATATAAAGATTGACACATGGTTTTCAAACAACTTTAAGAAAATAAAATGAACAATATCTTTCTTGTAATGACCCAAGCCTAGGGCCTAGACATGACGCGATGAATGGGAACCCAAAGGGACCCAAACAAGCCTCTTAGCATATCAATCACACATCCTTGGTCGAAGAAGCAAAGTGAAAAACAACAAAAGATATATAAAATAGAAAGTGGGACTAAGGAAAGTCTTGAATATAAACAATGCATAAGAGTCAAGTTCATATCATAACAATATCATAATATCCAACATACACCTCTAACTAAGAATGGAGCGGGGTCCAAGACATTTTTTGGGCTCACCCTCATAAAGTCAAATGCTCAATACAAGGAGTCTTAAAATAGCAAGAAAGTAGATAGTGTACTTGAACTTGAGAATCTCACTAGCCTCGAGGAGGAGGATCAAGAGGAGCTCCGGTTCCTACACGATGATATCATGTAGGCAAAAGTATGCATTAGTATGTTTAAACTCACTAAGTATTTAGGATGTAATGTAACGATACATAAGCCAATATAGTCAAAATGTATCATAATAGACAATAGATAAGCATAATATCAATATGGTATGCATGATCAATGCTTGAAGTAAAATGTGTTTATAAATCCTTTAACTTACCTAGAATGTGATTCATATGAGGGAAGATACCTCAACTGACAAAGAAAAAGATCAAGCAACCTGCAACTTGGAATCCTGATAATTACCCCTCAGTAGTATAGAGGTGGTCTACTTGCCAAGATACACCATACTTCTCTTTACGGGAGCCCATCCCATTTTGGAAAAGCTACCCCCTTTACGAGAACTTATCCTATTTCAAGGTGGATTACATTAAGAAGTGCACTAAATGGATACACTACTAAAGCAAAGGTAAAGTGTACTCCTATGTAGGCACATAGTTCAAGGAAAGAGAGCAAGTCCTCCATTCATCAGTGCTAAGCCTAGTCCTATGGAAGAATTAAAATAACCACACTTTAGCACTTTGTAAGAAACATGGAAACATGACATGAGTAGCTCTAAAATATATTTGAACTCTAATGGTGAGCCTAAATTTAAAACATAAGAATAGATCATCATCAAATATTACCCTTGCATTAACATCAAATGCCCACAATAGGTAAAATCTTTGAAAAGGGGCTTAATTAAGCATTTATAACATCATGAATTTTTTATGGATTCAATCCATTTTGAAAGCCCAAAATCATCGTAAAGTCACTCGACTCATAAATCATGCAATAAATCATCATTAACTTTAAGATTCTTGAAAAGACATTTTATCAAACACTTGGTGGGCATGTAATACTTGTTCAAAATTATGCAATTCAAGAGTATATTAATATGCGAAAAGTTAATGCAAATCAACCCATCAACATATAGTAAAATCCTCATAAATAATACCTTGAAATTCATCATCAAATTTCATAATAGATCATAGTCTCATAACTCAAAACATGCATAGTCTCAATAGACAAAACCCATTCATAGTACAAGCTTGAAATACATAGTCATGTACAATAAATCAACATTTCATAAAACCCCAACATAATTTATACTCATAATCCATAATAGAATATACTTATAGATAATACAACTTGAAAACATACAATTTTCATAAAAATAGGGATTAGGCTCCATTGGTGAAAGGACCCAATGGATAAACCCACGTAGCTAAATTTGAGGATTCTTTAATGTATACTTGAAGGAGACTTGAAGCTTGAATATAGTCTTAGAGATCCAAATTAATCTTGGGACACTTGAATTTGGATGAAATATTTGGTTAAGTCTTCAAGAGGGTTTTGAGGGTCTTGAGTGATATAGAGTTGAAAAATGGATAAGTATAAGTGTTTTCATGCATAAATGGGCACGAGTCCATGACCCCAATGCCTTAGGCTGAAACAGGAAAACTTAAAGAAGTGATAGCACTGATTTGCGATGGGTCCACATCGCGGAACAATCGCTCACCCTTTTTGTCTCTAAAAAGTTTGCGAAAATTATTTTTCACTTTAGGTCTTTTAAAATTGGGGTTATACCTATCTACCACTCAATTGTTTCCCCTGATCAAGAATATGAGGTCGAATTTTTGATATCACGCATGGATTTTGAGATATATAAAAATTATGATTATGGTCATTTCCTAAGCACATTTTGAGGGTATTTCATTTCTAGTCTATTAAATCTCTAAAATACTAACTCTGAACTATGTACTGGGGTAGGTACATGGCTACCTCCACTGAATAAATACAATGAAATAACGAATTATGAACTCTTATAAATGTAAAGGTCTCATCGACTACTGATGGAGATTGCCTTACTGAATATCTTCTATCATAGGTACCTGACTCTGCATCATAAACTGATGCAGCACCAAATGGTACTAGTACATATGATATACTATGTTAGGACCCGCAACGTAATTTAAACCCCAAACGTCCATAATTGGCTCGATTTAATAAAGTTTGGGACCAAATGTAACATTTTACCCAAGTTAGGTCCTTAAGAATAAAAAGGGATGTGGGGTCAAGGTGGGTGTCCTTTTCTTATTGGCACAAGTGTATGTGTATGCCTATATATATGTGTATATCTTGTACAAGATACACATCCACACTTAGCCAAGAAAATTGGAAAAAAAAATTTTGTTGAACTCAAGAAACTCTCGGGTTGCTATAGTATAAACATCAATAATTCGATTTTTTCATGTTTTTGATTATTTAATGCTTCAAGCTCAGTATATTGAAGCCCCTAAGTAGCGTGGTGGCATTGGTTCATCAAGAAAACCCCTAGTTTGCGAGCTACGAAAGTTTTGGTTGTAGGAAAGGTTTGTAAGGTATATTAAGTTTTGTTGTTGTTTATGTTAATTAATGGTTATGAAGGTGTTATACATGTGTTAAAATGATGATAAAATGGAAAAATAGAATTGGTTGTTAACGGAATTATGAATTTCGAGTTGTGGTCGAATTGGGAATGGAATTTTGTATAGGGTTGGATATTGAATTGTTGTCATGTATTTGTATTTCTGTGGCATGGAAATAGTTGTTATGTGGTAAAGGGAGTGTTAAAAAATGGTTCAATTAATTATGTAAATGTTGGTTTAAATTGGAAGCTTGTCGAGGTGATTATGTAGCGTTTTAGCATTAGGGGTTTTCGTTGGGCGTTGGGTGATGTATTGTTGTTTTGATTCATTTCTGCCCTGTTTCGTTAATTTCGTCGCAATAGCATTTTGTGACACTTTGATGTCGTGATGGTATTTGGAAAGGTTTTTGGATGTTATGGGTTGTTGTTGTTGCTGCTGACTGATTATTTGAG